>NDXB01015064.1:0-14796 GCA_002631895.1 Agapornis roseicollis | reverse complement strand
CCCCCCCCCCGGCTCTTGCAGCGCCCGGTGCTGCGGGGGGAGGCTGCGGGTCCCGTTCCCATCATCCCGGCCGGCTGCAGGTGGGCGCGGGAGGGGAGGAGGGAGCAGCTCCATCCATCCCCAGCTGCCAGGCAGCGGCAGCGACGCTCCCCCCGCTAGCGGGGGGAGAAGCGAAGGCTGCGAAACGGCATCAAAGCAGCGGCTGCCTCCAGCACCGGCGGGGGCAGAGGGCCCAGGTCCGAGCAGCCAATTAGTTGTGAAGCCAGGCTCAGCCTCGGCGCTACTCTGGCGAGGAGAGGGGCTGGAGGGAGAGGAACACGTTGCTATTAAGCCAACTTCAAAGCAAACGGGGAGCCTATTCGTTTCTTCTCTCCCCATGGAGTAAACTGGTGTGCTTCAAATAGAGGTTTGAGAACGGCTCTGTCCACCACGGTGCCTGGCCCATCGTCTGCTTAGTGCCCAAACCCAAAGACAAAAAGCTGGCTTGTGCCTTCTTGATCTCCAAAGATGGAGATCAGCAGTCCACCCCTCTGCGGGAACCTGGAGCACACAAAACCCTCCCTAACGCAGAACGGCATCAGCATTGCTGATGTAAATTAAAAGCAAAGACAGTGAAGAGAGAGGGTTTTTTTACAGAGCTATTAATAAAGAGCTTTGCAGGCTGTGCCTTCAGCAGTCTGAGGCATCAATTAATGGCCTTATAAAACACAGCCTGGTGTGTCTTCCCGAGCCTGTGCAAAAGCAGGGAACAATAGAGAATAGTGGAGCTGTTCTGCCTCAGATCTGGTGTTCAGTTCCCCTGGTGTGCACAGAAGCTCTTGTAGATGGCTCCCTATTAGGTTGATCCATGGACATTGGTCATCTCCACATGCATAAGTGGCAGAGCATCGCTCATCTCCAGCCAGAAAGGTATCAAAAATAACAGTGCTGTTGGTTGGTGTGAGAGGGTCAGGGCTTGGGGCTCAGACAACTGGAGCTCCACAGCATTTCCTGGCTGTGGGGAGAGCAGGAGATGCTGCCTTCACCTGAGCAAGATGCCTTTGGCCCCAAGCTCACCCTTGCTCTGAGCTGGGCAACATGTGGTGTGAGATCAGCTCTGTGCTTTATCCATATCTGCTCTGCTGCCCTCAGTATAACCATGCCAAGGGAATGGGATGGGTGTAGAGCAGGCTCCCACCTAAGGTCAGGAGAAGGTAGGAATCAGCTGGCGGGTTTGCCTGGGGAAGCTCTCCCCTTCCCTGCAGCACACGGTGCATGCCGCATGGCACCCATAACACCTAGATGTGTGGTAACAGCTCCCCTCTGCTTCCTGCTCCAGATGATCAAGTCTCTGAAGAAGGCGATGGCACCGGTCCTGAGCGATGTGTCCGTGGAGTGGATCTTCCCTGAGAGCACTGAGGTCTTGGTTTCCCCCATCAGCACCAGCTGCCTCTTCCCTGGGGACCGCCTGGTTGGATACAGCATCATCTGTGACACCTCCTCGTACATCTCCAACCCCAGATCCGTGAGTCCTCACTGCATGCAGCAGGGCTGCACCGGGAGCAGGGGTGTTGGTGTGAACATACACAAGTGGGTGTTGTGGCACAGCCAGGAGGTGTCTCCTGTCCTCAAGGGAGAGGATGGGTGACACACTGGGAAGAAACAGGAACTTGGATACAAGTGCTGGTTCTCCTCTCATCTGACGGACACAGTGGAGGGACCCATTCCCTCTCTCTGCTTCCCCACAGGACAAGAGGCGGCGGTACAGCATGATGCGCTCCCAGGAGTCGGGCAGCTCTGTTTTCTTCCATTCCCAGGAGGAGGGAGCAGGGATGGAGAGCTGGAATCACTCCAGAGACTCCGAGGGCTGCTGCCCCAATCGCTTGGTGGTGGGCAGAGAGCCCGGGGGAGAATCGGACACGGACACTGGTACAAGTGTGGGTGTGATGCCCCTGTCTTCCCAATCAAGCTTCTGCCTCTGCTCTGCCAATTTGCTTGGCTGTGTCTCTGCAAAGAGACAGAAGCTTTGCGGGAGGGATGACAGATCTCCTGAGGCTTGAGCCTGTTTGCTTTGGATGTTTTATCCAAACCTGTCAGGAAATCAAGGGAAGCTCTGGAGAACCGGATTCCCTGCAGGGCTTCAAAGCAGCTCATGCTTTGGCCATGTAATTTGGCCAAGCTTTCCAAGCTGCCCTCTTGTGTGCAGAGGAGAGGAGTGAGCAGATGCCCATCTAGAGCAGTCGCTTCCCTGCAAGCCCTGATGTTGCAGTCAGAAAAGGGGGAGAATGATCCATTCTTTTCAGTCTAGAGCCAGAACTCAGCACGGTACCAGCTATTTGGAAAAAAATGAACCCTATCCCAGCCAAAACCAGGACAGGATCCAAAGCTCTGTCCCCAGAGCATCTCCTCTCACCATCACAGTTCGGCCAGTGCTTGTGTGATGTAAAGTGGCTGGTTGCACGGCAGAGACAAGGAAACCTGTTACTCATGGGATGTTCTTCCTTTTTTACCCAGGGAGGATCTGTGCTGCGCATCCCCTCAGCCTTGTCAAAATCAATGAGAATTCCTGCCTTTCCAAGGGAAATGTTTCCCTTGCTCTGACAGGAGAACGTCTGCACTAATTAAATTGCATTAGTAAACCCTTTGTCTTCTCCAGGGAGGTTTGGGGAGATGCAAGCGGGTTTGTTCTGGCTGAAAGCTGCTCAGACAGAACCTCCCCAGCCTGCTCTCCTCACGTCCCAGGTATCTTCATGCAGGCTCTTATCTCCTTTGGTGGTTTTGTTGCTTTGCTTAAAGCTGTGCAGGGCTGAGTGTGGCTCCCTGACCCCTGAGGACCATGGGATCGGACCATGAGCCGAGTGGGATGGAGCTGATCCTCTCTCCCCCATGCAGGAATGGATGTGAAGGCTTCCTCCAGGAGACGGGCGTACAGCACTCCCCCGGCTGCTGACCACGAGCCCTGCAGGAAAGTGCTCACATCCAGTGATCCCGACACTGCCCTGGGCAGGAACCCCCTGCGGAAAACCCACCTGCAGGACCTGCAGCAGCTCAGCCCCGAGCCCTGGCAGGGGGAGCTCCAGGTGAGTTAATCCCAGAGAGGCTTTGCAGGAAGATCTTGGATGCCTAAGGGAAAGAGCCTGCTTCATGCTGGTCCTGAGATATAGACATATGTATATATATATATCTGTGTGTGTGTGCCCATGCCTTGTGCTGCAGCACATCACAAACATGTAGGGAAAAGAAACTCAGTCCCAAAGCAGATCACAGAATTACAGAACCCCAGAGTGGTTCATGTTGGAAGGGAACTTAAAACTCATCCAGCTCCAGCCCCTGCCATGGGCAGGGACCCCTTCCATAGAGCAGCTTGCTCCAAGCCCCTGTGTCCAACCTGGCCTTCAACACTGCCAGCAATGGAGCAGCCACAGCTTCTCTGGGCACCCTGAGCCAGCACCTCAGCACCCTCACAGGGAAGGAAGAGCTTCTGCCTAAGAGCTCATCTCAGTCTCCCCTCAGGCAGGTTCAAGCCATTCCCCTTGGCCTGTTCCTACAGGCCCTTGTCCCAAGCCCCTCGCCAGGTTTCCTGCAGCCCCTTTAGACACTGGAGCTGCTCTCAGGCCTCCCCTTCAGGAGCCTTCTCTCCCCCAGGCTGCCCCAGCCCAGCTCTCTCAGCCTGACTCCAGAGCAGAGCTGCTCCAGCCCTCGCAGCATCTCCATGGCCTCCTCTGGCCTCCCTCCAACAGGTCCAACAAATCCATCTGGTGCTCCAGCTGGAAACACAGCCTTTGGGCTGAGACCTGGACCTGTGTGCTGATAGATCTGTGTTATGTCCCCTGTTTGCTTCAGATAGCAGGTGAAACTGGGGACAACAGTTTAGCTGACCTATGGAAGGGTAAGGGATGGTTTTCTCCCATCCTTGCCATCGCCATGATGCTCTGCTCTGAAATCAGCATCTGCAGGGCTGGAAGGACCAGCAGCTCTTTTGTTCCCATGGAAACTCAGAGAGGGATGTCTGGGGCTTTCATTTCTCTTCTGCTGCAGGTTAGAGATGGGCTGGGTGAAGGGGGCTGGAGGTGAGACAAGGGGATGTGGGGGAAGAAGGGCCAGTGCTGGGCAGGGAGCAATGAGACCTCTGCCCTCCAGTGGCATCACTAGTCCAAGGGTGAGAAGTGCTGGGGTTTGGGCTGTCAGTGACCTCCCCTGCATGGCAAAGCTCCACAGAGCACCCTCCTGCCCGCAGGGTGCTCAGCGTGAAGGCAGGAATGGAAACGGCTCCATTCTGGAGGGCAGCGAACAGTTAACAGTGTGTATCCTGCTCTTAATTAAATGCTTCTGCTCCAGCTCCTGCAGCGAGGGCTCCTGCAGCATTCCCAGCCCGGGTCCTGCTGCCAGGGCTTGACATTTTCGGGGGTGTGAATGTGAGCCCTCGGCTCATCTCCACGAGCACCGTGCTGGGAAGGAAAGGTCAGAGCCTGTGATGGGCAGCTCAAACCCCCAGCTCTGCTCCTCCCTGGCTGGAGGCTTCAGCAGGAGAAGGAGCAGGTTTTGAGTGAAAAGGGTCTGGCAGAAGCTGCTGTGACCCCCTGGGTTTGGAATAGCTCAGTGCTAGCTTGGCAGGGAGCTCCTGCCTCCTGCTTTGCTGCTGGTCTCACAAAGCATCAGGAATCGGGTGGTGATGGAGGCCAGGTTCTTCCTGCCACCCAGAGAAAGCATCTTTCCATCCAGCCCTCAGATCCACTGCTTTGTACCACCTCTGCCCCTCGCTGGTGCTGTACAGAGAACATGGAGGGTCTGTGGGGTTGTGGGGGGCCTTCCCAAAGCACTGGGAATGGGGGTAGGAACAGCTGGAACTTGGTGTCTCTGCTGTGCAGAGGGGGAATGCTCCTGTGGGAATTTGCACCAGAGATGCTGAAAGGGGGATTCATGATGCTGAAAGTGGAGAAAGAGTCTCATTAAAAAGAAGAAAGATAAAAATTCCCTGCTCGCTCTCCCCTGCGCCTCTTCTCCCGTTACCAAGCAACTGGTCCTTGATCTTCCTGTCTCTTCTTCCCTCTGGTTCCCAAGTAAAGTAATTAAAATGTCTGGAGGGGTGGAACTCATATTTCACTTTCCGCACGTCTGGAGAAGAAGCCCCTGGGGCCAGGGTCCCTTCGGGATGCCCTGTCACAGGCAAGAGGGCTCTGTCTGGGCACGGATCCCAGCCAGGACCTTGTTTAGCACCACTGGGATCAAGCAGGGAGCAGAAGGGACAGAGTGGGTCCATGGAGCCAGCTCCAGCCCTAACGTTTGCTCTGCTCTCAGCCCTTCACAGCCAACCCCACGAGGACGCTGGGTGCCCGGCGCCCATCCCTGCTCCACCGCGGCTGCATGTCCTTCTGCCACGACTCTGAGGCCCCACCAGTGCCAGATGGGCTGCAGCAAGAGGGAAGAGGCTTGGGACCACTCCATGGCAGCGGGAGGCTGTGGTCCTCATCAGACAGCCGGAGCCCTGGGGACCTGGGTAATGGGGACAGGGGAGCATAGCCTCACTGGGGTGCTGGTGCATTGAACCCCATGTGGATATTAGGAATTGTGGTTTTGGGGAGCAGACGGGATTAACCCCCTGCCTTTCTGCTCGCTGCAGAGTCTGCCCAGCATCCTTCCTTTACGTTTGAAACAGAGACCTCCTCTGACTGGGAGCCCCAGGACCGGGACTTCAGCGCTGGCTGCGGCTCCCCACGCTCCCCTGGGACCCTCTGCAAGGCGGTGGTGAAGGGGCTCAGGATGAATGAGCCTGTGCAGTGGGAGGTCACCTTTGATGTCTGCCCTCTCTTCCGAGAGCGGGAGAGCCAAGAGGAGGGTGACACGGAACCATGGAGTGAGACTTTCCATCACCTGGCAGCCAAGTCGGTCACCCGGGACTTTGAGCATCTTGCTGAGAGGGAGTGTGAGATCGAGCATGGTAACGTGCAGCTGGCCCTGCCCTGCCTCGGGGTGGGCTCCCCAGCTCCTAGAAGAGCAGGCAGTGGTGGAATATTAGGGAATGTCTCACTTGTTCCCAAATGAGATCCTGCTCCGGCTGCCTTGCACTTTCCTCCTCCTTTTGCACAGTGATGTGCCCTCTGGTTCACATGCTGGGGGGCGGGGGTTATCTTTAAAGAATCAGTTACCTGGAGCTGGGAGGTAGCATCAAACTCAGAGGGTCCAACAGCAGCCACACAGCACTGCTCTGGGCTGCACATCACAGAACCATAGAATGGTTTGGGTTGGAAAGGGCCTTAAGATCATCCGGTTCCAGCCCCTGCCATAGCCTTGGGTCCTGTCAAGCTTCTCCTCCATGAAGTGTGTATGTGTATGTAAAACATGAGTGGAAGAAAGGGCTTAGAGGGATGCTTTCCCTGCAGGGCATGGGGCCAAGCATTGAGATGGGTCTGGGATGGAGCCCATGGGGTGTATGGGCTCTAACTGTGGTATCTCTCCCATGGCAGGGTCCGGGCGGCGGTACCAGGTCAATGCTGTCCACACCAGCAAAGCCTGCAATGTCATCAGCAAGTACACGGCATTCGTGCCGGTGGACCTGAGCACCAACACCTACCTGCCGACCATCATTGAGTACACACACACGGGTACTGGAAGGGAAACACTTCCTGGGGGGAAAACATCATCAGTCTGAGGAGCTCATCACATCGTGTGTGTGCCAGTCCCTCTCTCACACCGGCAATTCCCTTCTCTTGTGCCAAGGGGCAGCATCCAAGCAAGGCAGCCAGCGGAGCCTGAGGTCTGGAAACAGGAGGCATCGTGGCTTTTCCCCTGGACGTTCCCACTCACCCTGTGGCCAGAATGGAGATGATGGATTTTACAGCATGAGTAAGTTCCACGGGGTTTTGTCTCCTTCCTGATGTGCTGCTCTTAGTGCTTTACTCTATGAAGGGGCATCTTCTTGGTCTTCTTTTCTTATGCCTTCCTCTTTGACTACGGTGCTCACCAGACACACGTGTGGCTGGAATCCATCTCCTTAACCAGGGAAGAAGCTCCAGTTCACCCTGGAACACCCAGAACACAGGCAGTGCCTCCTGACAGTGCTTGGAAGTTAACTGGCAGATGTAAAGCAGATAACATGTCCCTGTAAAGCAGGGACAAAACAGGCTGCAGTTAGAGGCAAAGGCATGTGAGACACTTGTCACTAAATCCTTGGTTGCACTGGACCTTGTCTGGCAGTGTCAGATCTGCAGCTGAATTAAACTGCCCCTCATCACGTTCATTAGCCCGGTAGTGCTGTGGGGAGGCAGAGTGGCCATGCTGCAGCCGGTGTGATGGGGTTGCTGATATGGTTCCTCCATTGCAGATGCAGAGGAGAGCAGCCTGTCCCCCTGCAGCACCCCGTCCTCATCTGCCTGCGGCCTCCCTGAAGGTAAGGGAGGAGCCGGGGGTGTTGCCAGGGTGCGGGTCCAGCTTGGCCATGACCAGGGCTCATTTCTGAGAGGTGGGAATCCCATAGGGAGCAAGGTGAGGAGAAGGGAAGGATCTTCCTAGAGGCTCGGCAGCAGCAGGAGCTGCCCCATGTCCCAGTGCACAGACCCTGCTCCCTTGTGCCCTCCTCTAGCACCTCGGTTTACCCCCAGCTTTGTGTTTCTCCCCAGGACCACTACAGAACCTGTCTGCTTCCTCTACACAAGCCCAAAGATCCATCGAGAGCCTCTTTGCTGCTAGGTATGGCCCAGCTCCACCTTCCCCTGGCCTTAGAAGATGCCTTGCTCTAAGGGTCCAATGCAAACACAAGCGAGGGACTGAGCATGTTGCTGGTCCCTGGGGATCAGGGATGGGTTTTGGAGGCATCACAGAGGTTAGAGCCACCTTGTCATCCTGCTGCAGGCTCACCCTCAACAAAACCAGGCTGCTGATGCGAGCTGCCAAGGGGTTCATGAGTAAATCTCCAAGCAGAGTGGGTGAAGGCAGCTCGGAGGGCGACAATGAGAACATAGACTACCTTCCCCTGGTGAGCAGCTCCTCCCGGGCCTTGCTGGGGTCATGTGGAGGGAAGCAGAGGGCAGGAGGATCCCCCAGGATCCTGTCTCGTGCTGTTTCTGATGGCCGTGTCTCCATTTATACATGCCTTTTCCCTGAGCTTCCCAGAACTGGTATCTCAGAGGTTCCCTGTGTGCCACCATTGCAGGTGTCCCTGCAGCTGGCCTGCGGTGCCTTCCTCATGAACTCAGCCTTCTGTGCTGCCATCAACATCCCCATGGAGAAGCTGAAGTGGACATCTCCCTTTGCCTGCCACCGCCTGGCCCTCAGCCCCTCCGGCTCCTACAGCACCAAAGCCAGCCCCTCCGTGGAGCACAAAAGACTCGGCTCCAACCAGCAGCTCCTGGTTCCCAACGGGCACGGGAAGAACCCCAGCACCAGAGACCCCATTTTGGGTGTGGAGGGTGCCGGGCGCCCGCGCCACTCCTCGGGCAGTGCTGTGGAGAGCATCTCCAGGGCCCTGAGAGCCGAGAAGGAATTGTCGCCCCCAGCCATCACCATCCGCCGCTTCTCCTCCCCGGAGAGCATGGCAGAGCCAGCCGGGAGGCAGCCCAGCAACACCGACAGCAACGAGGTCCAGGCACTGCTCTTTGCCATGGAGCTGCAGCAGCAGACAGAGCCGGAGGGGATGCTGTGGGCCACGGCGGTGGCACTGGCCTGGCTGGAGAACAGCTCAGCTTCCTACTTCATAGAGTGGGAGCTGGTGGCTGCCAAAGCCAGCCTGTGGCTGAGCCAACAGGACTTCCCAGAGGGATACAGCCTGGCCACGGTGAAAGCTGCAGCCCAGCAGCTCTTTGTGCTGCTCCGTCACTGGGATGAGAATCTGGAGTTCAACCTGCTGTGTTACAACCCAGGCAGTGTGTAAAGAGGGTGAGGAGAGGGGCTCAGGCAGCTCACCCAGGAGGGCATGGGAGCAGGGACTTGTCCTCAAGGAAACACCTCCAAGGAGCTCAGTTTATCCGGTACAGGGACAGTGAGTGCTTATCAGAGCCAGACCTGCAGACGGCAGCAGCTCAGGCAAAATCAGTGCCCAACAGTTGGTGTTTTGTCCCAGGAAGGTACCTATTGGTTGTCCACAGCTGGAGCAGCACCTCCAGCTGCAGCAGCACCCTCTGGTCCTGGTCTCAGCCCTGTTCCCAGAGCAGGTCTCCCCAGTGCCTGCTTGGCTGCCTCTTCTCAGCCCCAAATCACTGCCCAGCCCTGCTGCAGTCTCCCAGCCATGAGCTGCTGCTCTGCCGAGGCTCCTGCCTGGCTCCTGCCAGCTCAGATGTCCTTTGGTGTTGCCAAGGCACTTGTCTCATGGACCAAAGGGGATCCGGGCTGGGACTGACCATGGAAGAGCAGCCCCGATGTCCTGGCCAGGGGCATGCTGCCTTGCCTTGAGCCCAGCAACAAGCCAGGCCGGATGGAGGTGGCTGGATGCAAACTGCAGCTTTGTTATCCACCATCATTGACTGAGGGCATCCAGGAGCTGATGGAAAAGGAGGAGGAGGCATGGAGGAGAAGCTGAGAGTGGGCAGCTTTCAGCCAGAAGCTCTCTTGTTATGAGTCAGTGGTGCTCCCAGGGGGAAACGGAGGCTCCAGGTTTTGGGGTATCTTTAATTTTCTGCTGGGAAAGGCCCCAGTTATGGTTGGATTCGGACTGGTTTTGTCTGGAGGCTTGGAAAACTCAAAGGAAATGCAGTCAATTCTGTGAACAAGGGTTTGGGGCCCACTGCTAAGGAGGGACAGGTGAGAAGGGGAGTGGAAGAGCTGAAAACCAGCTTCAGAGAGTTGTGAACCTGAGGAAATGGGGGCTATGGGGAAGGCTGTCTCCTCCTTAGAGAAACCTTCCCATGGAGGAAATGCATCCCTTCATTCCCCAGCAAAGCACCACGAGCAGGAATGTGCTTTGCACCAAATGTGTGTTTTTTTCTGAGCAGAGCTGGTGGACATGAGGAGTATTGGAGCTCCAGAGCAAAACTTACCTCTTGTTTTCTGCCTTTCCTCAGCTCCCTACCCACCATGAGCAGGGTTAATTCCCAGGGCATGAGCATCTCAGCCCTCCTGCAGTTACTGTCAGCTGGTTTCTGATCCCTTGCTTCTCCCAAAGACTCCCAGGAGCTGCCCAGTTCTCTGTCAATCTGGAGCCATTGGGATGAGCGTTCACCCCATTGTGGAGTCAACAGATCCCTTGTTCTGGATTTAGGAGCAAGCACATGGCATTGGTGCAGCCCTTCCTCCATCCCCTTGGCTTGCAGGGAAGGAAAAGGGGATGAAATGGGTGAGCCCCTTTTGGAGCCTGGCGCTGCTCTTGCTGGAGCTCTTGTTTCTCCAGCCCCAGGCTGTGCTGTACACACTGTCTCTGTCCACTGCTGGGGCTGGCTCAGCATCGGAGGGTGGCCCATGCTGGGACATGAAGGGAATCTCCTTAAATCTGCTGCCTGGGACACAAGGAGCTGGTGCCCTCCCCTCCCAATTCTCTCTCTGTGCCAACTGGAGCTCAGTACCCAGCCCCAGCAGCATTGCACCCTGCCTGGTGGCCCCAGGACAGGCTTTTCCGCAGGATCCATCCAGCAGCAGCTCCACGGATCAAGTGCCTATGGAGGGAATCGCACACCGTGGCTGCAATGCCCATGGAGCCTGTCAGAAACCTGTTGCCTTTCACTCCCTCCCTTGGCATGTAGCAGCCTCGTGGTGCTTCAACAGGTTTATGTTTCGTGGTGTCTGTTTATCTGTGGAGGGCAAGTGGTACCCAGGACCGTGAGCATCCCTCTGGTCCCTGCTCTCAGGGTCCCCTCTCCAGGGTCGTGTTCTCTGTTGTTGCTCAGAAGTGTTGTTGCTGTCCCAGTAAATCACAGCTGCTTCACTGCCCAGTGTGAGTCCTTTGTTGTGGGCTGGGTTTCGTGCTTCCATTGGAGCACCCCATCTGGCTGGAGCATAGCGTGGGTCCCTCCAGAGCCCCCCATGCTGACTTAGTGCATGAGTTAAGGGCTGGATTTCAGAGAGGAAGAAGTTTCCTTCAGGTACTGAGAGTATTTTCCTTACCTGAGGGTGCTGAGGCGCTGGCACAGGGTGCCCAGAGAAGCTGTGGCTTGGAGCAAGCTGCTCCAGTGGAAGGGGTCCCTGCCCATGGCAGGGGTTGGAGTTGGATGAGCTTTAAGTTCCCTTCAACCCAAACCAGGCTGGGATTCTATGATAAAGCAGCCATTGTGCTTTCCAACCCAAAGCAGGAGGTAGGAGTTATGTCACCCCTTTACTGTTGGTGAGCAAGGACCCACTCTGATGCCCTCCTGCTTTTGGTGACCCACATATATATTTAAAAAGAAAAAGTAGTTATGGCCCAATTTGCCCCCTTTGGAGCAGAACAGAAGGACCAGCAGTTTCCATCTCTTGATTCATTAGTTGGCCTGTGGCTGGCTAATTAGACCAGTAATGGGAACAGAGCTAGCTGGTAGGATAGGCTGGGAACGGCCACCTCCTCTTGGGACAGAATAGGTCTCCCCAGAAGCGGGGATGGGTGTCTCCAGCCACAGGACTTCCAGAAGATCCCATCAGCATCCTGCTTTGCATCCAAGGGGATTTTCACCCCCTTAAGTCATCATCTTAAGGCAGAGAGCTCTGATGCTGTTGCCGGGGTGACTGCAAGTGCCTTATTAAGAGAAATTAGTTTGGATACAGCTTAATAAATGAGCCCCTTTACTCTGTGTACATAAATATTTGCACACAGTCTCTGCACAAGGAGGGGGAGGCTTCCCAGCCCTGGGCAGCATCAGCCCAAGATCGGTACCTGGGAGGGTCTGGGGAGAGAAACGACCACATTGGGGCAGCCCTGATGCAGAACTGGGTGCTGGGGGTGTTATGGTGGTTGGTGGGACCTCGCAGAGACCCCTCTGCCCTGCCACCAGCTACGTTCTGCTGCCAAACACCCGCAGGGGCTCATTAGGCTGCAGCCGAAGGAGCTTTTCCTCACTTTGAAGGGTTATGAAACCTACAGAAGAGGGGGAGGATGGGAGAGCTTAAAAAAGAGCCGTCGTGTCCCCCCCCCTCCGCCCCACAGCCCAGCCATCGCCTGCTGAAAAGGGCTGGCAATGTGTCGGCACCACTCAAGCACAGATTGCGGCTCGGCCCCCGTCCGCCCGCCACCGACAGCGAGAACTTTGATGGAAAAGGAGCTTTTCAACAGCTTCTGCTATGCTTTGTGTGTGTGTTTCCCCCATTGCTGCCAAGGGGAGCGGAGGGGCAAAGGCCACACTGCAGCCACAGTGCCCTATGAGCATCCGCAGAGTGGTCCAGGGATGCTCTGGATGCTTTTTGCTCCACATCTCTCCAAATTGATGCGAGGTGTGATGCTGGGGAGGGGGTCAGCAGCCATCCAGACAAGTCCTCACTCCCAAGATGTGGCCCAGAGAGTGGCGTAGGTGTTGTTTTATCTTAACTATGGAATTGTTTTGCTTTGGGGATGGTTTTCTCTTCGATTTTCCCCACCTTGGGGCCCAGGCACATCAGTGGGGGATGCAGCCGGTTGGTGCCGTAGGCTTCATCGCTCCCGAAATAGAGCTCAGGGGCAGCTTTTGGGTGTCGGAGGCATCTGAGCGAAGTCATGTGGATGTTATGCAAGACTTGATGATAGGTTGTAAACAGCTATTAAAGTGATTGACAGGACCAGGACCAAGTTTTGAAGGGGGGGAAAAGAAGGGGAAAGATGAGTAATAATGATTAAAATAATTAGCAGATTGAGACGTCTCATAAATTAGGGGAAAGCTTTGTGAGGACAGGGGAAGGTGCGGTGAAGGAGTCGTGTTTGTGCTCCCCAAACGCAGGTGGATGGGTGGGATGCTGAGGCAGATCCAGAGCACATCAAGTTGGGAAAAGGGGTTCCTTTTCCAAGCCTCTGGTTCTGGGAGAGTTTCACATCCTCAGAACCAGCCCAGCAGCTGCAATGGGGCAGATTTGGGTTCATGGAATGCCAACTGGGTCCTGATACCCCCAAACCCCAGGGGCTGAGCATTCTGATGAGAGCAGCCCGAGTTAATTAGGAAGAAACAAGCAGCTTATGGGAAAGACAGCTTCTATTTATATATAAATACTTCAGTAATCAGCAGCGAAGGGCAAGGGAAATCCAATAGAAATATGTGGCTGTTTAAGAAGCTTTCTTAGCAGAAAAGTTACACAATCGGGTGTGTTGGCCCTGCTCTATCCCCGAGCCCCAGAAACAGAGGGAGAAAAGGGTGAGCCCAAGGAAGAAAGGATTTCCAGAGTTTCCTACCTATGAGAGAAGGGGAAATGAGGAACCCCAGGAGCTCCTATTGCTGCAGCTTGCTTTGACCCCAAGCTCCCAAGCTCCAGCTCAGCGAGCTCCTCTCCTCCAACCCCGCTAACGTGGAGACAGCGACACACACATGGATTTCATGGATAAAAATACGCCTGTAGCTTTGCCACGGCTGCTGTCACTGGGTGCTGACATGGTGCAGAAATAGCTTCCTTCACCACCTCCCTCCACTTGGCTTCACCCTGTGCCTCCTGACATCAAAACAGAGGCTTCAGTGGGGCTTTAGGGGAGCCCCACACGTACACATTGCTGGGCATCACCCTAATGATGTGCTTTAGGTGCAAGCAGCCTGCCCAGCGCTCACTTTGGGGCTGGGATCTCTTCAAGAACCTGGGTTTGGACCCTTTTTGGGTTGGTTTTTCACACCCAGCACAGCCACAATGG
This sequence comes from Agapornis roseicollis, assembly GCA_002631895.1. Lineage (NCBI taxonomy): Eukaryota > Metazoa > Chordata > Aves > Psittaciformes > Psittacidae > Agapornis > Agapornis roseicollis. Next base: position 1,121 of record NDXB01015064.1, on the reverse strand, counting down.
GTTTCTGTGATTTATTTATCCTAAAGGTAACATAAGATCCAAGAGGAGCTGTGGGAGGGCCCCAGGGGAGGGATGGGGCTCTGGGGAGCCTGACCCTGCAGGTGAGTGGTGATTGCCCTTGTCACAGGGCTCTGCTGTCCCTGTGATGCCATTCCCCAGCCTACACAAGCACAGACAATGGAAACTGGTTCCCTGGTGCTGCTGGAGCTGGCATCCCTGCCCAAGCACCTCTAAAGTCACCTTTGCTGGTGCAGTTTGTGCTGGGATGAGATGCAGCCATGAGCAGGAGTCCTACAAGTGCTTGTCCCCTCCATGTGCAGGCCCTCAGGAGGCTGCTTTAACTGCTGAAATCATTGCATCTCCTGAACACACATTGGAGATGCTCAAGAGGGAGAGGTCTGTGAGCCTCCCCTCCTGCCTTGTGCATGGAATTAGGGCTTTGTGTTGTTAACCCTTCCTGTGCATGAGGCAGCAAAGAGAGGGACGTGAGCAGCATGGTGAGGTGAGGTGGGTTTGGGGTGGGAAGGTGTCAGGGGAAAAACACCCTGGAAGGGGGGATGAGCCAGCTGTGGGGTGTAAACCCCTGGAGAAGGTGCTCTGCTTGGGGCTGTGGGTTCTTTGCAGCCCTCTCCTGCCATGTGCAGGTGCAAGGCAGGGAGAGGAGTCAATACCAGAGCACTATAAAGGATAGAACCAATGGATTTGGGGGTGGCCAAATGCATCCCTGTTTGCTGATGTGGTGCTTGTCTAATGGAGCTGGTTCCTTCTGGAGTGAGGACTGGAGCTGAAGGCTGATATTTGCCCATGTGTGCTCCTCCATAGAGGGAGCAAATAATGCTGGTTCCAGCCCACCCAAGCCCTGCAAAGAGGCTCCTGCTTGGTTCAAAGCCTTCAGAAAATGGTCTTCCTCTGAGGATACCCCCACTCATCCCAGCCTGGTTTGGGCTGGAAGGGGCCTTATAGCTCACCCAGCTCCAGTCCCTGTCACAGGCAGGGACCCCTTCCACTGGAGCAGCTTGCTCCAAGCCCTGTGTCCAACCTGGCCTTGGACACTGCCATAGCAGCCTTCCAGTATCTGAAGGGGGGCTATAGGGATGCTGGAGAGGGGCTCTTCATTAGGG
>NDXB01015063.1:0-37409 GCA_002631895.1 Agapornis roseicollis | reverse complement strand
CCTCTCTCCCCCCCCCCCCCCCCCCCAAATTGCCTTTAGCTTTATCCTTCCTGAGCTGCAAATGCCTTTGACAGTCTATGGAGAGGCCAAGTCTACATAAATGACCTGAAAGCTACACCTAAATGCTTGCACCATGGATGCAAGGAATCAACCAGCGCTTGGCCACCATGGTCTGTGCTGGGTGAAGGTGTAACCCAGAGTAAAAGCCCCAGGAAACACCACAATCCTGTTCACTTCCCACAGCAGCTTGAAGGCTGCACCAAAAGGGAGCATGCAGGTGATGGAGAGGGAGCCGGAGCGTGGTGCTCCCTTGGGAATGGGAGACAGAGCGAGGGGAAAGCGTGACAGTGCGTTGTGGTGAAGGAATAACCGGCTCTTCGGCAGCGGGTTCAAGCTCTCAACCCAAATCACAGCAGGCCTGTGGATTTCTTCCAGGCATCAGCATGGAAACAGCCAAATTAGCACCCAATATTACTTATCCCAGTCGAGGATACAACTCCCCCTTGATGCCAATTAGAGCATCCATTAAACCTCTTCCTTACGAAGGAATGCCGTTATCGCTATTCAGTTTGCTGAGGTGGGGTGACAAGGCGTGTTGGAACGTTGTGTTTGGCAAATAGAACAAGCTTACAGTTCAGGAGATGCTTCACTGTGGCATTTTCTTAGCTCAGAACATGAAAGATTCCCCTTCTCGCCAATAGTGTGAAATCCAGTTCAGCCTCTTTGCTTATCAACCAGTCTCCTGTTGCTCCAGGGTTTGGCTATCCTTAATCTTAGCTTTTTGGTGGTGGTGGGGGGGGGGGAATAAAGAAGCACCTGTAAGAAGTTTTGAGACCAGAATGAACCAAGACCTCGAGTGCATGGCACAGGAGCAGCAGCNGTGTATCTTTATTTTTGGCTTTTGGGGGGGGGGGGGGGGGGGGAATAAAGAAGCACCTGTAAGAAGTTTTGAGACCAGAATGAACCAAGACCTCGAGTGCATGGCACAGGAGCAGCAGCAACCCCTCAATTCACAGCATCTGACATGGTTTTAAGCCTTCTGTGAGGTGAAGGATGGTCCATGGCTCTCATCCTTCCACTCCCCACCATGTGGAGTGCTCATGAGGGGGCTTCCTGGTGCCCTCACACCACTGACACAGTGAAAACTGCACTCACCCCATAGCCACGCTCTGTATTCCCAAGAGAACATCATCTGAACATGATCAAGCCTAATAAATAAGCTGAAGTAAACCCACTGGGCCTTACTGCAGCAAGAGCTATGTCTGGCACTGCTGAAAAGGGGAAACACCCCCAAGTAAGAGCCTAAAAAAAGGAGACATTTATCACAGGAAATGGGAAGCAAAAGAAAAACCTTTTCTGCTGTGTAAAAAGTATCAAAATAGAGCACTGCTTTCAAGCAACATTAGTGTTTCAGACGTTCTCTACAGCACGGACCACAAGATGAAGTGCTTCGTAGAGCCCAGGAGCCTCTGCACCATAACTGACCCCCTCCCAGGTACCCCCCAAGCACCCATGGGTGCTCAGGAGATGAGCTGCTGGCTCAGTTCGTGGCACTGTAGTGTCTTCTGTCATTTCTAATTGCACGCAAACGGATTCCAACCCCTAATCTGAGGGCTAAGACACCACCAGCCAGAGGCGAGACACCTTCCACCACCTCCCATGGACTTCTTCTGCCTTTCATTGGCTTAACTGAGAAGTCACCACGGTTCTGGAGGTTTCCTAAAGATCCAGTTCTTAACCCAAAGGCTTCATTCAGCCAGAGGCCAGCAACACTTGATATGAATTCCTTATCTTCAATACCTTATTCTCAAGCACACACGTCAGAAGCGTGCTCTAACTGTACCAGGGCAAGGGGGGACACACAGTGCTTGGGTGAAGGGGAAAGCAGTTCTCCAGGCTCCTTGCACAAGGAAAAGAAGGGAATAGGTTCTTAAAGGAACCTAATTCCTGGAGCAGCCCCTTCCAAAGCCTCTCTAGCAGAGGAAATCCAAGGGAGAACTGTTTCAGGAGGCTCAAGTTGGCTGCTGTGAACACAGCCTGTAACCCAGGTGGATAATACCCTGTTCATTGAAGTGCTGAGATTTTCCTTAGCTCCATTAACAAAGATGAAAGCCAGAAGCTCTCTCAGCAAAAATAATACCTAAGCATTCAATCAAAGCAAACACATACATGGATCTGATTCCTTCCGTGCTCAAATCTCCTCGGATTTGAAGCTAATGGGAGTCTGGGAAGGCAGCAGGAAGGAATCACACAAACTCAACTGCAGGGAAACAAGCACAGACTTGGCAGGTGACAAATACCTACACAGAGAGTAGGGATTTGTCCTCCTCCCTCTACAGAAGTCAATGGCAGCACTCCCATGGGCAGGATTAAGACTTCAGTTCCCAGTGTGCTTGCAGGCTGAGGTTCTCCTGACTAGGAAGGTTTTCCAGGCAGGATAACGGAATGTTCTTTGTGCCATTAAGCTCCTTCTCCATTTCCACCTGCCTGCAAGCACCCACTTACAGCTCCAGCAGGGAGCTGCAATTCCTGCCCTCCTTCAGCAATGCCAGACCCGGCATTATGAGCAACTCCCAAGAAGTCACCCACCTCATTTCTCATTGGAAAAGCCTGACAACAACATTCAGAGGTTAACATGAACATAACCTACCTTCTCCAAATGCCTTCTAACAGTAAACACTGGGATAGAGGCATTTCAGAAGCACCTGGTCCGAACCCCACATCTGCCCCTGTGGCACCTCAGCATTTACAGAGTGGGGAGGCTTTGTCCTTGCTGTAAACTAGACATAGAAGTGACCTTGGCTTTGCTGCTTTGTTTCTAAAGCCACGGGGCCTGAGCAAAGCCAGATCTTCCAAAACCCTTTAGAAATTAAATAAATAAATATGCTGCTATGATTTGCTTTCGACACCCAAAAGAGAACACGTTGGAAACGGAATAATCCTTTCACTGTCAAAAGGTTTCTCCTTTGAAGGCCAAGACGTCTCTGGTTGCCCACAGTAAGAGCTGCTGTAGCACATTCAAGGGTAAAAGAAAGACCAAACAACAAAACCCAACCACCACCGCCTGCTTCTGCTTGCTCAGAGGAAACGGTCCCCATCCCAGTCCGCACACGACGATGCCAAAGACTGAACGTGTCCAAGCAGTCTCTTTGAGTTCATCGCCTGCCTGCCCCTCTCTTCTCCCCTTCCCTTGGCTCTTTGTAACCAAATTCACTCCTTGGCTTCTTCAGCGGGGTTCTGTGCTTCCAATTTGCACTTGATCTTGCTCCAGTACTCGGGTGCCACAGGAGACTTGGGGTCGTGTGCGGAGCAGCAGGGGCGGCCGTCCAGCGCCGACGGCACCAGCGCTCCCTGCTCGTGGTCTTTGCAGAAGGAGTGAGGGCAGAACTCGCAGAAGGAAACGGCAGGGTTGCTACAGACGTCGCACTGATGCCACGGACATTCCCACTTTCCTGAGGACGGGAAGGGAAGGCAAGAGAGACACACAAGGGAGCCGGGATTAGTGCGTTTCCAAACTGGAAAGTGAGCTCTTACTGTCGTTGCCACTTCTGCGTCTCGTGTCCGATAGACAGGGTGCATCTTTTAGGCCTCACTTGGCTGAAAGCATCAAAATGTGCATAACCAGAGCTCGGAACAAAGAGAGCTCCACCTCCTTTTGCATCAAAACACCTAACGGCCTTGCAAGGGGTGTTTGGTTTCATTTGTAAGCATCTCTTACTGCTCAGAGAGGTATCTCCAAACTAAGTTGTTTAATGGAAGCCTGAATGCATTCGTTTTGGAAACTAAGTGAGAAATGGCTAAAAGAAGAATAAATTGGGTAAAAATCTGTTGGAGCATAAAAGCCCCAGCTCCCCAAACCATTCAGACATGTCTTTCTATGACCTCAACTCTTGGACTGCAGAGGTGCACTAAGCATTGGACAACGGGAAATCAAATGCTTTTTGCTCCTTCTTCAGCTTCACTCGTGGCAGCTGCTTGGATAATTTAATCCTAGACTAATCTGGCCTTCCAATGATTTTCATCAAAGTCTTTGGAATGAGGAAGATTAAAGAGATAAAGGCTTTTCCCAAATCCTGCTGTGGGATTAAGATGTTGTATTGTCAATAACCTGAACCCCGGCTACAGAAAACTCTGCCTTAACATGGAGCAATCAAACAGAAGGTATGGGCCATCCTTTAGCAGTAGCTAAATTAAACACAGGAGAGAACACAAAGTATTACACCACCTCTCTGCCCATCGTGTCAGAACACTGCCACCTGATGTACGCCTAAAAACGAGCAGCACTGCTGAAGCAAATAGGCTGCTTTTAACCTAAATGAATGCTGCATTTCAGCTCTGACGCTGCAGGAAGGAAAGCACAGGACTGCTCTTACCAAAAGGGGGTTGAGTCAGGTTAAGGCATAGGAGGTGGTATGCTTTGGGACAGTCCTTTTTGTCACACATGACTAGCTCTCCCCCGTCTCCACATTGGAAGCAGTAGTCTTCATGCATCTGCTTCTGCTCTGTTTTTATTTTCCTCTTCTTCTGCTTTAACTTTGCATTCTTCACCTTCTCTTCATTTGCTGTTGCAAATGCTGTCTGGCAATTACAAAGATCAGAGCATACAGTCACTTCATAAACCCCCTGCATTACAGTGAATCACTTAGGGTTACTATTTGCATGCACTCTGCTTACATTAAATCCACCCCAACTAAGATTTTAAGCTACAGAAGCCAGAAATGCTCATCCACGTGGGTCTGAATTAACACAGTTTGGTACCTGAAGTCCACCATTGACACAACGGTATTACTGTGCCTTTAGAGACTGCCAAGGGTGGAAAGTACTAGAATCACAGAACCAGAATGGTTTGGGTTGAAAAGGACCCTAAGATCAGCCAGTTCCAATCCCCTGCCATGGGCAGAGATGCCTCACACTAGCCCATGTCACCCAAGGCTGGCCTTGAACACTGCCAGGGATGAAGCATTCACCACTTCTTTGGCCAACCTGAACTAAAGAGTTAAATCAACCAAGAACCTCCCTGCCTTGCTCTCACTGGATCTGGGGGGAGAAGCTCCAGTTTCCATCCACGTACCTTTGGACGCACCCCAAGGAAACCACTGCAGTTTTCTGCTCCGCAGTGACACTCGGTCCTCCCGTTGCCCAGGCAATCCAAGTTGTAATTAAAGGTTAACTCCATCCCTAAAACATGAAGGGAAAACAATTCAGCCACAGAGCCACTGAGGAAAGACAAGGCTTAGGAGGAGGCATCCATCAGGTTGAGCCTGGAGATCCAGCAGCAATGTGTTTGGAAGGAAACAATGCATTGAGTTCCTCGACTCCACTATCACACAGAGCCAGGCACAATGGGAGATCAGGTGAAACACTGAGCATGGAAAGATAACATCACCCCAGACAAATCCTGATGGAAGATCAGTACTGTGCTACGTGTTTACAGGACAGAGTTAACACTGTACTTGGCAGCAAAGCCTAGAGTTAGCTTTAACAGCAGCTTTCAGCTTCAAAATCTCCAACTACAGATCCCCAAAACTCAAATATTTGTCTCTGCTCCAATGAATGACAAAGTTCCTATAAACGCTGCTGGTGTTATGAATTGAAGAGGAAAACCACCACAGCCAGTTACAGCCATTGAGAATGAAGTGTAAGTGCAGAACAGCGCATCTTCTTACCTGCAGGAATGTCACAAAGAGCAAACAGTCCAACTCTAATGTCCCCGTTCACTGTCCACTTCTGTGTTTCACAGTTTGGATTACAACTATGGTTCATAAACCGAGAGTAATTCCCCTTTGGGCCAGCATCTATGATCCGGTCCTTCAGAGCAAAAGACAAAGACATGGTCAAGTATTTACAAAGAAAAAGGTGAAACAAGTGATTACTAAAGGCTGAGGCAGCAAAAATACACTTATTTTATATATTGCTTCCAAGTGCTAAGCTTTCCCTTAAGAGTTAATGAAAGACAGCCTGAATATTGATGCTACAATGTGAAATAGGCACAACCTGAGATACAGGTTCTCTGTTTCACTTCCTCACCCACTGCATTAAAGGGAAACGCCGAGATGTGGACAGGAGGGTAAGAGCAAACATGGAATAATGCTTCTGCCAGCATTTTGCCCCTAGTTTCAACCATCAACAGCTCATCCTGAACAAGGTGTGACGGGTACCTTTGTTACAGTTAACATATAGAAGTTGGTCACGCTGTTCTCATGCGCGCGCTTGATGCGCAGTCTGCACTCCTCCTCGTCAATCAGCTCACCAACGTATTCATTCACAAATTCACCCTGGAAGGGAAGGAGAACAAGGTAAGCACGGGTTTCTCCTCTCCTTCCTATCCTAAAGGGAAGCAGCACAGGAAGAAAAGCATTTCCTATAAAAACCATACTGTAATCATCACAACAAGCGTGGACATTTAAACCTCTGGTAGGCAGATGTGAGTGTGTGCACCAGGTCTAAGCAATAAGCCTGCTCAAAATGAGAACAGCAGCATAATACTCCTTCTATCTCACATTTCTAGAGGCTGTAAACTCCACTTTCAAGCCAAGGAGATAAATCCTTGTAAAAAAGGATAAAAGCAGCACATTCACAGTTTAAATGACTGCCCACAAAGCTTTCATCCTGACATTGCTCTGTGGCTTATCCTACACGCTGCCTGTGCATCCAGCTCAGTACCATGTTGGTTCTAGTGGGAAAAGAATCAGTTCAGGATCTCTTTGCCTTTTCTACACTTTCCACCTCTCCTGGATGTCATCATCTTCAATTCAGGACAAGGTTGCCTTTGTCCTTTGTAATTCTACCTTTTTAATGCTCCTTTTTGTCCTGAGGCCCCATCCCCGTCGATCGGTTTTGATGATTTCAGCATCAGGGTAGAGTCTTTTGGTGAAACACTGGTTCTGGCACCGCTCTCCCGCAGGGCACACTTGGGGATGGCACTCGTACTGCAGCATCCTGTTCAAGCATTCCGATTCCAGGCCACAGGGGTTCTCATCCGAGGGCTTGCAGTTACAGCGAGGGATCTCCGACAGGTCAGCCACCTGGATCTGAACCTTCCCTATCACCTTGTTGGACTGTGGAGCAAAAGGGAAGAGGAATCAATGAAGGCAATGCACAAAGAATACGGATGTAACTGCTCCATTGGAAAGGACCTGAAGGATCATCTGGTCCAACCTTTCTAGGCAAAGCATGACCTAGACCAGATATCCCAGGACCCTGAGCACCTGAATGTGTCCAGTGCTGAGGAATCCACTTCCTGAGGGAGATGATTCCAATGGCTGATCATCCAACCATGTCCCCTCAACCATGAACTTAACCAGGGACACACACTGTTCAGGGAAGCCCAGCAGTAAGTGATTTAAGTGAAGAACACCAAAACTCATGACTCCAGACAGTAGAGCCTGAGTCTTCCCTCGGTGAAATCACTGCTTGAGGAAATCAGTGCACGCCAAGTTTATCAAGTACATCGCCGGGATTCCTTCCAACTAAAACCATTAAAGGGAACAACATCAAGTCCTGTGTGTCCAAAGTTGCTGCCAAGGGGCAGGGTGAGCAGTTGGCACCCCTGCTAGGGCCATGTTAACAGAGGTTGGCATACGTCAGTAGCCAAGACACAAGACAAGCTCACAACCAGCCAGTTTCTACCTTAGGTGACACCGTTCTTCAACCACAAATGCTCTTTCACAAACAATTCTGTCATTCTAAGTCAGAACAAAAAGATTATTGAAAGGAAAAGCTAAATGATTTCTTGGAATTTCCTTAAGCTGGAATTGTGGCACATGCTGCTTTGAATACCTCCAAATATTGATTTAAATACCCAGCTTACCCCGGCACACACTGAAAGGAGGAAAAGAAAGAAGCCAACTCACTTTAATGTGTTTATATGGCGGAGGTTTCCTTGAATTCCTTTCAATTTCTAATGCCTCTTTGCTTTCTCTTTGTGCTTTCAGTTCTTGGAAGCGCTTTGCTGCTTCTTCAAGTGCTGCGCAAGGGAGTTCAAAATAGAAAGCCATTAGCACCAGCAGCTGTTAACCACATCAATACATGTATGTATGTTCATTTCTCTTCTTAAAAGCTAGGAACTCCATGAACAAATCCCACCAAGCTAAGAATGAGTTATTGCAGTACATCATGAATCTATCATCAGGTACTTTGCAGTACAGCTACCGAACAATGATCCCATGCAGCAGAGCCCCAGCTCCATCTACACATTTCCCAACCTTGGGGAAGAATTGCACTTGCCCACAACAACACACAATGGGTAGGCACTTAAAGAAACAAGTTCTATCTGCAGCCAAGGGAGCTACAGAACGCTTGCATCGGAGGTGAACACAGAACACTAGTCACAGAATATTCCCATGCAGGTTAAGTGGTGATGGAGACACAAACACGTGGAATTTTTGTCATAAACCACTAGAAACTTTGTTTGATTTTACCTTTCTTGAAGGTCTTGTTAATACTAGTTTGCCCCTCAGCAAAGCTTTTATCTCCTTCAACATAAGGGAAAACTCTGCCCTGGTGTACCCAATAGTAGTCATGTGAACCAAAGAAAAATACTGGGAAGTCCCCGATATCATGTTTGAGGCCCTGTATGTTGAGAGGCACAGACCTGGGATTGCAGATCTCTGCTGGCCACCACCTGCAAAGCACAAAGAGAAAGAAGCCCCTCAGTTCTCTGAGCCATCTCTTGAGAGCTTGGGCTGAGCAATCAAAGCCAGTTTTCCTAAAGGAAGGAATTCCTGCCCCATGCAATCGAGGCTCCGAGCACCATGCACAACGCGAGACAAGGTCTTACTCCAGGCTTTGGGAAAGCTGGCATCAGGGTGGGTTTCTAAGATCACCCATAAAGTGCTTGTGTTCCTGGGGGTGACTAACAGCCAACACAAGCCACGACATCCTCCTTCTAAAGACAGCCCCTGGCTCTCCACATCACTATTACACCCTATAGAGCAAACATAAGCACAAGCAAGTGTCCATCAGTGCCTGGAATAAGAGGGAGAATGTAACATCAAGCTGACATCAATATCCAACACGAAGCAGATGAATTACTCCATTTCTAGCTGTTGTTTACAAGGACTGAGCTGATGTGAGTCATCTTCCTGGAATTCTATAGCACAAGAAAGCCATCCAAAGCATTCATGACTTGCCTGTAATTCCCAAGCTTGACCCAAACGATCTGCTTGTACCGTAGCTTCTTGCCAGCTTTACAGTCATTGCAATTCCAGCATCCCTCTGGCATTTCTATGTTGAGACACTCGGGGTGAAAGGAAGCTGGGCAGGACTCGCAGCACAACAGTTTTCCACCTTTAAACAGAGAAAGCCTGCTTGGTTTATAGAAGTGAGGATTTGCTCCCCCCTCCCCAGCACTCATTTGGAATCATCCACTCCGCATTCCCCTGTGTCCCGCAGGAAAACATGGCAAGAGAAAGGGACCAAGTCCGAAGTAACAATGTTGGTTCAAAAGGCCTGGGCAGTGACTGATGTGGCTCTCACCTGCAGCACAGATACACTAAAAAGGCAGCTATTTCTGAAGCCAACATTCCCAAGGGATGCACTGCATCCGAGAGTAGCGCCGATGGCTTCCACGTCTGCGGCGATGGCCCAACCTTTGCTTTAGTTCTTTGGTGATGGCCAAACCAATGAGAACCCCCCCCCAAATGGTGAAGAGAAACCCTTTTCCAATCAACATTGTTAGGACTAAAGCCCAGCCACCAGTTAGTGCGCATCAAACCCCGCAGCCTATAGGTTGAGCAATGCTTTTCTGTACCAAGGACATTGCAAGAGAACCGTGGTGGCAATTCCCCCCCTCCCAAATAGGGAAGTTTTCCACTAGGAGCAGAGCATGTAACAGAGGATGAGACCCCACGGGCTGTCCCCAAAGTTCCTCTGGTGCCCAAAGGTGCAGCGATCCACACTGACTCCTCCGGTTTGCATTGACTTGGCTGGGTTCTATGTGGGCAGCTGGATTGAACGTGGAGAGGCCCAGCTCATCTCTAAACTAACAGAGCAGCTTGTAATGATACATGACCCATATAGTAACATTTTCTATATGTAAGTATATTAAATATCCATCTTTTTTAGAGGGATATAATTTTCCATAACAAGTTGTTGCGTCCCAGATGGAAAAACCTGGGAGAGACTTGAGAGTATGTCAAGGAATCACAAGCTCCAAAGAAGTGGGAACAGCAACTTCCAGACAGTCACCAGAAAATCTTGGCCACCTATAGACTTCCAGCAGCATCACCGCATCGCTTGGTGCACGTCACAAAAAGCATTCCTTAAACAAACCACTTGCATGAGCAATCCTGTATTTCCTCTGCTAAGAACAAGCAAATCCAAACCCTAGGGATTTTTCCAGAGCTTCCCAAACCCATCAGAGAGAATTTTCCCTTTTGAAAGAGTCTTTTTGCACATGGTGGCTTCAGAGGAAATACAGACCCGGTGTAAATCACTGCAACGTTATATCTGAGATGGGAAAATGCCAAGGGATGCAAAAAACCAAACAAAACCAAACACAAGACTTCCAATGCTAAGCAAGAATGAGACCCCAACACGTTGCTCTCGGGATGCATTAGTGAGATATTGCTCAAGCTAAGCAGAGGGCTCAAAATAATTCGTGTTTTCAGGAATTCCAGGAACTACTGACAGGGATCTGGCAGTGTCTGAAATACCCTAACTGCAGCAGGGGTAATGGGGCACCAAGTCTGAACACCCTCAGGGAGCCTGACTTCTATAGGGAATAAAGTATTACAACTGCTTCATCCAGACAAGAGTTGTGGCTGCAGGGGTGCTCCAAGATGCCCCGGCATCTCCATGAGGTATCCAAGAGGGATGCGGAGCTGCTGGAGTGAGGCCAGAAGAGGCCCTGGAGATGCTGCAAGGGCTGGAGCAGCTCTGCTCTGGAGCCAGGCTGAAAGAGCTGGGCTGGGGCAGCCTGGGGGAGAGAAGGCTCCTGAAGGGGAGACCTGAGAGCAGCTCCAGTGCCTGAAGGGGCTACAGGAAACCTGGAGGGGGGCTTTGGGATATAAGGGATACAGGGCCAGGACAAGGTCCTTTCCAACCCAAACCATTCCATGATTCTATGACTGACTTCAGGGATGAAGCACCCATCCTGAGTGAGGGTTAGGAGCACCGGTGGTCCCAGTCTAGCAGAGGTGGGATGTGAAGCCCAGGGGCGACTGGACATATGCACAGGCAAAACCTCACTAGTTCCAGCTTGGGCCATCCTCTAGGCACGGTTCCCACCCTCATCCCACCTGAAAACCCCTTTCTTCCCTCAGGCTCTGCACAGGCTACCTGGAAGGTCGGAAACAGAACATCCCCCCTCTTCTTCCATACCTAAAACCAATTTAAGAAGCTGTTTCACATCATCCTGGGTAAGCACTGAACTGCCACAACACCAAGCTCTATTTGCCTCCTGTTCACATTCAGCAGCAATAGCTTCCTGCAAGCTGGAGCAGCCTAGGGCAGATAGAAAGGGATTGTCTCTCTTCCAAGGAGAATTTAGTGACAGCAATTATTTTAAGCCCTTTTGGAATCAAAAACGAAATCAAAAGTGCCAACAACATGAACACAGGCTCACAATAATCAATGAGTGAAGTTCACTGGAAAGCAATAAGTGGTGCTTGACAAGCAGACATTCCTCAGGTGGAGTTGGGAGAGAAATAATAGGAAAAAGCAAAAGAAAATTAAAGAGAAAGAAACTATGTTGGTTACCTTTCTCACATTTCTTTTTGGAAGCTGACGAAGGAGGAGGAATCATAGGTAATTTCATCAACTCAGCACGATTTGACTCATTCAGTAGGTAGTGGGACTTATAGGCATATGAACTGAACAGGGGGTCTGAATGATCCTGCACTACCAGCCCTATACGAAACAAACAGAAAGAGATGAGTTGCAATGAAACTACCCATGATTCCATAAAGGAGAAAATAAAACCAAGCAAATGAACACCTCTAATGCATATAATGGGGGAATGAACAAAAGAGGAAATGGAGGAAAAAGGAAAAGGCTCACAGAGAGCTGCCTCGCTAAGGAAGAGGTTTGTGTGTTCCAGAGACTGAATTCAACTGAACTGGGGAAACTCAGGAGGAATAAGCTGTTCTTAAGTGGGATTTCAACCCTTCACTTGTGCACCCGGAGGCAAGCACAAGAAAAGCACTGATTGGAAAGGTGTGGGATTCACCCTCCCTCCCTAGGGATCAAAGCAAGCTAAGTGGGAGAGCTGAGGGTGATGGATACCGCACCAAAGGTCAGGCTGTTACCTGGGGCTACAAGCAGGGAAAGCAAGAAGCCAAGAACTCACTGTCCCACCTATTACAAACCTACCTCTTATTAGCTATGAGCGTGCTTTGCCTTCATAGTTGTTGGCGAAAAGCAACAAGGGGAGGCAGTGATGCTGGAAGGCACCAGAGGGGAAAGAAGGGATGAAGTTCTGCCCTACGCCGGCTGTTTGGGAATGAAGCTCCACCGATCCTGCCCTCTCCATTGTGCCTGTGTTTCAAATGATGTGCTGCATTTCTCTGTCGCCCTCCACCAAGAAGAGCTTCTCCTCATCCCTCTGCAGAGGTCCCCAGCTACAGACTTGGCCAAGAAGGACTTGGCCAGTAATTCATGGGAAGAGCAGAGGCACTGATTGCCAAAGAAGCAGGAAAGACGAGCTACTGAGCCAAGCCACTGGTTCTTCCCCTTGTGGGATGCACCAGGGCTGGGTGATGTAGAGAAACTTTGGGAATGGGGTGCTTAAAAACTGCAGGAGGGGAGAATGGCATCAGCCTACCTGGAATACATCCATAGGAGGAGTCCCAAACAAGCCTGACCCACACATGCCATCAGGTGAACTAGGATGTGCTCAACGAAGGCTAGTCCAGGAAGAGGAACAAGCAGTCTCAAGATACACCATGTTTCAAGTACCTCGTGATAAGCAAGTTTGTGTATTGTATAGATCCCTTCACTAACACTTAAATCTCCTTCAGATATCAACTAAAGCTCATGAAACTCTCATTCTTCCATAGAGATGCCCAAGTGTTTCTAAAGCACTGCACTCCTCAGGTCTTTCTGAGCTCCTGCCTTCACACTGACCACATCTGATTAGATAGGACCCAACTCAACCCACAAAGGGGGTTTGCTAAACGTAAGCCTCCTCCACTCTTTCTTGGGCAAAGCACACTGGCTCCTGAGCCCAGCTACACCCAAGAGTAACAAACCTCATAGAATGTTCTAGAAGAACAGGTAGGGAGTTGCTATAAACTAGAGGATTCAGTCAGTGGCAGTGATTTGTCACTTTTCAAGCTCTAACACAGGCCAAGGCAATTCCACCTGCTGGGGATCAGAGGTTACTTCTATTGCCAGGAGAAAAGAGATTTGGCAGTTTCAGCACTGATGAAGGCAGGCTCAGGGATGAACAGAACCATTGAAGCAATGGCAAATGAAAGAGAAAATGAAGAAGAAAGCATGAACATTCTTCTGCACTGGAGTTATTCTTTAGAATAAACACAGGTCTGCATCTTCAGCAAGTGTAAGACTCCTTTACTGTACCTGAGATTTGGAATTGCATTCCTACATTCTGATTCCTGAGTCAGATTATCTATCTATCTATCTATAAGGTGGCCAAACAGCAGGTACTCCATAAGGCTTTTCAACAGGTTCTACCAAAGAGAAGTAGGAGGCACTTATTTTACACCTTTGTGTCACAGAGCAAGCACCCAAAACTTGGAGCAGAAGTCCCCCAGAAGATTCCCCTTCAGATGTATCTGTAACAAAGTACTGCAGATGAGTAATTTAAGTGGGTTCCTCTTTAGTGTGTGGATCTCAAGTTGGCTTCTGGCATCTCTAGTAGGTGTAATAAAGTACAACCTCAAAGGGATGGATTTCGTTGGTTAGTATCATGCAATGTATTTTGGTACTACAGCTTCATAGTGCTTTGAACTTGGTAGAAAACATACTCTTTATGCTAAGCCCAGTGGCAGAAGCCTGCCATTGCTCTGCATTCACACCTTGGTGCTAACACAGCTTCATAACTGAGACCAGCGACACCCGCGTCAGCCAAGACCCCACGACCTACCTGGTGTAGGAGCAGAGCAGCAGGACAAGACATCATCCCCCTGTTATTGCTGCCAGGGGCAGACTAAAGCCATGCTGGACCTTGCCAAGAGACATTTCTAAGCTGATATTCAAACCAGGCACAGCAACTCTTCTGTCATAAACCTATCTCTGATCCTGGTACCACTCTGACCCCAGATAGAGATTCAGCCTGGGCATTTTGTAGGGGTAACAATACCATCAACCAAAGTTAAACACTCACCAGATATAAAGCTACCTCAAACCTAAAACCAAAGGGCACAAAGACACACACACACCATCAACTCTGCACATGTACCCTTATGCAGTGCTGGGGCGATTCTTCCTGCACATCCTGCTTTGGGGTGAGCCCCAGATGTTTGAATAAGCCCACAAAAGGAGGAACACTGAACTGTGTTGTCACCATCCTTTTATACATTCAGAGGAGCTTTTCCTCATTCTATAACTTCCTATTTCCCTCAGCTTCTGGATTATTCAGATATATTTAAAATAATGGCTCCTAAATTACTTGGAAATGAGGAAAGGGGAAGAAAGGGAGAAAGGGAATTATTCTGGCACCAACTTTTTCCTTCCTATCCGAAGATCTCTATTAATATCTGCTCTTGCGAATTCAATGCACTCTGTCCCATCCTAACCCTCCAAGTGACTGAATACAAGTAAAACCCAGGATCTGCAGGATCCATCTCCTTTCCACTTCCTTATTAGTGACTTTCAAAGCTGCTGAGAAGAATGCAGCCAACAAACCCCTGCAGTACCGTACAGGAGCCACTGCGATTCAAACCTCTCAGCCTGCTCCCTGCAGAAGGGTGGTGACTTCAGAGCCATGGAAGTAACAAGTGGGTCAAAAATAAAGAGGGAAAAAGAAAAGTCAAATAAAAAGAGAATTTTGGCATATGGAAAACTCTAGCATGAAACCTGCTCACATGCAGCGCTGCAAATGTTTTCCTATCAGAGTGCTCAAATGTGATGGTAAGTTATAAACTGAGATGATTTTTGTTCTAGTATGAGGAAACCCTACCTTATAGCCTTAATTTAAACAGGTTTAAGTTTGGGAGTGGTAAAAGGACCCCCTTTAGCCCAACAGACAGTGAGTAACCACACAGCATCCATCCTCAGCATGCAACGGCTGCAACTGGGGGCTTCCCATCCACTCTTTCTTAGTGGCAAACCAAGCAGGCTCCCGAGGAGCTCCCACTGCTTCTGACCAGCAAATATCAGCAAGTGAAGGCTCACGAGAAGTGCTGAGCAATAAAGAGACAATCCCAGGCAGCATTGGAACCCCAGAGCATCCTATGGGAAGTGGGCTTTAGGAAACACATTCTTTTTATCACTAAACTGCCCAAAGTGACCACAAAGCTATAAAACAGGGGAGGGGAAAGAAAACAAGTGTGCTCACCTCTTGCACAAACGAAACAAAAGCCTACATTTACAGCTGATGAGGAGTGATTCCTTTTGGAATGGTTACTACAGATGAGAATGTGGGATGACACAAACAAGCTTCCTGCAGCAATACAGCCATCTCCTGAGTGATAGGCAATGGGACATCTGAAACATCTCACCATGCGACCTGTTTAATACAGAGAAATGCACCGTGTCACCCTGGAGTCAGGCTATGGCAGAAGACACCAGACAGCTGCAAGGCTGGTTTGATTCCACCCAGAAGGACTGGATTAAAAGGAAACATTTACATCTTTAAAAGCTTCACAAAGTTAACTCAACTTTAAGACTCTGTTAAGGAAAAAACACATGGTTTTAGTCATTCTAGAGCCTGTTTTGAAGTATTTTGGGTTAATTTCTACACGGATTCCTTTTCTCTGGAAAATGAGTTGTTCTAAAAGCCACTCCCAAGTATCTTCTAACAAACAGCATTCCTTGGCCTTGCATTACCAATCCTCCACTTCCATTAAACCCAGCAACAGCAGGTGACTTGGGCTGCAGATCCAGGTCCACTTGAGCCCATTTCCCACCCAGACAGCCTGAAGTTGACAAGGAAACCCTCACTCCTCCGCTGCATCCCTATGGGTAAAGTCACATCCATCTTCCCCTGTGACGCATCTGAGCTTCCTCCCGCCGCTCAAAGCCACTTCTCCTCTTACCTTTGCTTGCTTTATGAATATCCTTATCCATGGAGCAGGCAGTGCAGCAGTGCTGCGGGCAGCGGAAGCCCCGGGACTCAAAGAGAGCCGTGGCAAACTTCCGAACGCAGGCCTCGTGGTAGAACTTGCCACACGTGTTGACCGAGCAGCGCTTCACGTCCTTGCCAGGGAGCTTGCAGGAAAAGCACGTGTGTTCTCCTGGGGAGAGAAGGAATAAGGAACAACCCCAACTGTAACGGGCAATTCTTTGTGATACAGATGTTGTGAACAGTTACAGCGGTTTGAGCAACACAGGCTCCTTCCCTTCAAACACTGGAGTTGCTCTAATCCACAGTAAAGATGCAATTAGTAACATAGGGATGCAATTGCTAACATAAAGATGCCATTGCTAATGTAAACATGCCATTGCTAACATAAAGATGCCACTGCTAACATAAAGATGCCACTGCTAACATAAAGATGCCAGGTTGGATGAAGCCTTGCATGCCATGGTTTAGTGTGAGGTGTCCCTGCCTATGGCAGGGCTGTTGGAACTGGATGATCTTAAGGTCCTTTCTAACCCTAACTATTCTATGATTCTATGCAACTGTTAACATAAAAGTCCCTTATTATAAAACCCTAAGCAGTTCTTTTCCCTTACCAGGTACTTGTCTTTTCTTTTTCCCAGCTGGAAAAGGAGAATCTGTCCTTAGAGGTTGGAAAAGTAGGATCATAGAATCATAGAACGGTTTGGGCTGCAAAGGACCTTAAGATCATCCAGTTCCAAACCCCTGGCATGGGCAGGGATGCCTCACACTAGACCACGTCACCCAACCTGGCCTTGAACACTGCCAGGGATGGAGCAGTGAACACTGCCAGCGCCTCAGCACCCTCACAGCAAAGAACCCACTAGAATAACCCAACCAAACCCCCTCCAAACCCATGGAACTCACCACCTCTGGTATTGCCGACACAAGAACAGCTCCTTAGCAGAAGGGAGCTCCCTCCCCACTTCCCAACCATGGGAAAACACTCACCATTCTTACACTCAGCGCAGATGAACTTCTCCTCAGGCATCGACTTCAGGCCAAGACATTCCATATGGAAGACACTGCAGCACTCGCCCTCGCAGGACACCAGCGCCTCGCCGGAGCTCTCACAGATCTGGAACAAGCAGACAAGCAGCTCAGCGGAGAACAGCAGGTCCCTGATGTTCCATGTAAGTCTACCAGGGCTTAACAAAGAGTAGGAAGAGGCTGAAGTCCCTCTGAGCTAAGGTGAGGTGGGAGAACTGCTCTGCACCCCACAACGCCATGGCCAGATAGGGCTGAGGGCAACACCAGCACTTGCTGCATCCTGCTCTTGCAGCAGCATGAGCATGGACAAAGCTAGGAGGGACAGAGCAGGAGCCCTCAAGCACCTGAGCAGCAAGAGCAGCATCTTCCCTTACAGGTGACCAGGAAACTGGCCAGGAGATTCCAGGATTTTCTCCCAAAATACTGGAATTCTCACTCTGTCCCAGCCTGAAAGACCATAGAGCAGCAAATGGCATCTACTTATGGTGCAGGAATGGGTTGGAGAGCACTTTCAAGCTCTTGAGCCTTCTAGCAAGCAGGAGGTCTTATGAAAACTCCTCAAAGCCTTGATATGTTATGTGAGATGCTGAGGGATGAGACATGGTTAAAACAAAGTGGTGTAACTTGGAAGTCTTATCAGCTCAAACCAACAGAAACAGATGACAGAGCTTTGGTACATCAGTTCCTTACAGTCCCATCATTTACCTGACAAACAGTGTCCTTTTTGTTTGTCCCAGTCCCTCTCCTGGACAGGCTGGAATCCACTGACTGCACATCAGAGGCATCAGCATCCGCAGTAGCTGAAGGGCTGTCTGAACGCTTTCCAAAGCTACCCTACAGAGAGGAGAAACCCCAGGCACTCAAAAAGACACTTCCAAAGGACAAGCTCTTTGTGAAAGAGCATTTAAGTCACCACAGGTTAAAAAGATCATTCAATACATCAAGAGATGGGAAAGGTCCCTGAACACTGCTGAACTTCATGGGAGTGACCCAAGCAGTGCTGCCTTCTTGGCATTGCTTTTACCTGTACAACCAACCATAAAGGTCTTGGGGTTCTACTTTTTATGCCACAGACCGTCAGCATGCCCAAAGAATCCCAAAACCTTCCCAAAAAGCAAGCCGAAGCAGTGATCTAACCCCATGCTTTGCCAAAGAAACAGGAACATTTGCAAAGACAGATTCTATCTTCCTTTCTATCAACACAATGGAGGGGATTAGAAAGAAAAAGAGCAGGCTTTATTTTTCAGACAACCAGAGACATGAAATGAGTAGAAAACGGTGTTCATACCTTCAGGAACACACAACCAAAACGCCTGTTAGAGAGATGAAATGAGCAAATCCCTATGAGCAGCAACGTGCACTTACCTGTAAGTCATTGAGTCCCCTGGAGTCGGAGTCAGACGTGTCCCTGTAAGCAGAGCTGGTCAGTTCCACGTCGGTTGAGGCTCGACTCCTCTTCTTCAAAGGCTTGCAAGAATCTGAAATCTCGCTGGCACCTTAACACAACACACTGAGATTAGCTTTAATCTGTGTTCTTAAGCTTCATAAAGGAAAAGGAAAGATGAAAGCTTGGATCTGGACTTCATTTGCAGCCTTAACTGTGATACTAGTTTGGCTCTCCCTGAAGAGCTAACAACTGAAAACCTCCTTAGACCTTCTGATAACCTCCTGACTCAGCAGAGCAACTACTACATTGTCTATGACAGAGGATAAACCCTTCCTCTTCGTTGTTCAGCTTTCAAACACAGCTAAGCAAAGATGACTTCTTCTTAAGCACTTGAATTACGTGCTCACACCACATTGACACTATCCTTCCACCTAGCAACACACAACAAAAACCATCCCAGCAAACCCTCACAAGAGAACGGAGCTCAGCATCCATCAGTTCATCACCGCAAAGCATTCCAGCCTCTGCACTTCACACAGAGCAAACCCCACTGCCCAAGTGGGATGGAACCAGAGGGGTAAATACAGTTTCTTTTTCGGGTGTCACTCACCTTTCTGCAATCCTGTCTTCACTGCTGCCAGGGGAACCATTTCAACCTGTTTGAATAGGAAAATCCAGAGTTAAAACCAGAGGAATTTTTCTCCCTAGTATTAAAAAGAAAACATTGCAGTTTAAGCGATTAGCATCTCTGAACTCAGGTGCAGGCTGCCATCCCCTTCCCACTGGGAGCCTTCTTGTCCCGTTGGCTTTAATCCTAGCTGTCTACGCTGAGTGCTGGGAGACAAGGCAGCCACACGGTCACTAGCAAGGGCCTTTCCAATCACTCCCTTGGGGCATGAAGATGAGAGGAAAGCTTTATCCGTGTCCATGGTGGGGATGGAGCTCGTGTTGGCAGCAAACCCTGATGCTCTGTAGAACCCCAGACCTGTGTGAGCACAAGTTCCCCTCAATGGGCATTCATTGGGTTAGGGAGGCACTGAATGCATCATCTTGGGGTGCTTCCAGCAAGCCTGCATGCTCCGGAGCAGGCTCCTGCCCTGTATAGAGCACTGCAAGGCCCAGCCAAAGGCACAGGGCACTGTGCAGGGCTCTATACAGCTCAATGCCAGCATCCTCATCCAGCAACCTCACAAAGCACTTGGAGCTCTGAGCCTAGAGCAGAAGGGCCCCTTTCCAAACTGTTCTGCCAATGCACATGGAGCACGGAGAGAATTTGGCGGCTGCATGGTAACTACAGAAGAAAGCTGCTGCCTAAAAGCCTGCTTTTAAGGTTAAGAATTAAGAGGTTATTGCTTTACAATGGGGTTACATGGGCAGGGAGGAAGACATTTCGGAAATATTTAAGGATTATCCTCTACTTTTTTTAAAAAATATTTTATTTTGTTGTACAATAAAAGGTAAAAACATACAATAAAGGATTTGTATAGGATACATTTCGTGATACAAATATAAAATCTAAACAATCACTTTTATTTCTCCACTGGTCACTGTAACAGTAGCATGAACATTTGGTTTTTCCCATTGATTGTACTCGTTCCAGTTATAATTTTATACCAAGTTGTTGCAGACTAATTTGGGAATCAGTTGCAAGGAAACTTGACTTTGGGTAACAAATATTGTTGCAGAATTGTTAGTAAGGTCTTTCTTCTTTCTTTAATATAACTTAATACATTCAAGGGTATGCGCATGACAGTGCATCTGGGTTTAACTTTTAGGCATATACTTTTCCTGAGAAAAGCACTTTAATGGTCATAGTCTTAGTTAGCTGGGGAAGAGGAGCACACCGAGCTAACTGGGACCCATGAAGTTCATATTGTTGGTTCTTCTACCTTTGTTAACTTAAGAAACACTTGCACACATAAAAACTCATGTGATGGGAGGGAGGCCAAGGCCCCCCCCCCCCATGAGGCTCATGGGGCTACGTTGGGTGTCTCATGCCCAATGTTGAAGCTGCTTCCAAGTTTCAGCTAGAGACTGTCTCGAGCTGGAGCATTCTTCTGCTGAACACAGACGGAACCGCTATGGCACCAAAAGAATGTATGGAAAAAGAGAGGAAAAACTGGGTCCACTTTCAATCTCGGAAGTGAATGAAGTGCAAAACAAAGCGCAAAGGGCAAAGAATAAATTAAAGAGATAAAGATCATTTTCCCCCTTCCCATATAAATCTTTAGCCTGACTGTCCCTTTTTTAAAGGTCTCACTGGTAAAAGTTCTACTATCATGCAGTTGGATCCCAAATTCCCAGGTTTCAAGCGGAGAGGCCCTTGGAGAAGGAGAAATAAACCACGGAAGGAAAAGAACCAACAACTTGGAGCAACGTGTTTGAAACGTGTGTTCTGGTTTAAGAGCAACGTCCATCCACTGAACTTCCCTGCTCATTCCATGCAAAACTGTATGGTGGTTTTGAAAGCAACAACATTTGTCTGTCTGACATCCGGATTAAAGGAATGCCCTGTACATGTGAGATCTACTTAAGGAAGCATATATCCCAGGAGATGTGTTTTGCTGATGTCTGCCAACATGGAAGTCTGACTATTCATCTTTTAAGTGAAATCATTCCTTAAAAGTCCATTCTCAAGGGTGGTCAGATTAAATCGGTCTAACTTCATTGGAAAAACAAAACCTCAATACAAACCAGCAGCAAAAGGAACCTGGTGGCAATTCCATCAAAGAGAAATTACTGAAACCAAACCATTTTTTGCTCAGAACAGGGATCGCAAAGGAAACATGGCAGGTTCTTAGGAGTCTTGCATCAGTGAGTTCCCATTTCCATAGCCTGACTGATACTGTAAGATGCCAGTAGCAGAGTCACAGCAATGGTATTGACAAGGGGATTTCATGGAGGATAGTCCAAAACGAAACCCGATGGGGGAAAAATGGAGAAAAATGAAAAGGCACCAATATAAGCCACAACATTTATGAATACAATAGATTTTAACTCTCTACATGGAGGAAGCCAACCTGCTCCTTTTTGATCTTCTTCTTTGGCACAACTTCAGTGGATTTCTCAGACTCTGAGCGGGTTCGAATCGATCTTCTCTGTTGCTTCTTTTCTACAGAACCTGAAGAAGGAAAAAGGTCTCCATTACACAATTCCTTGTATTCCCGAGGCACAGCGAGCTGCTCCACACCAACCCAACCGAGAAAGTAACGAAACCAAGACTTGTTCCTCTTTGGAATGCTTTATTTTTACATTCAGTTCCAAGCTGTTTGCCAGCTGGTGCTGTGGCTGCAGACAACAACCTTCTGATTCCAGAGGCTGGGAGATGAGCTTCCAAGAACAGACACCAGTAATGGAGCAAACCAGGAAGCTGGCATCAGCTGGGGGCAAACAGCTCCTCCGGCACAGTCTTTGCTTTGGCTTATCTGTAACCAAATGGTCCACGTTTGGTGTTGATGGGAAGGTATCACCCCCAACTTCTTGAGCTGAACCGAGCTCCAAAGTGAAGATGCAAACCCCAGCTTCAGCTCTGTGCAACTGCTCCATTGGCTGGCACAAGAACATGGAGCAAGAACCACGCTGTAACATGGGCTGTCAATGAGACTTGAAGGCTCAGCTAAAGACTGAGGGGTGAGGGAAAGCTCAGCACAAGCAGAAGCAGTGATCATGGTGTGGTATCATCATTAAAGTGCAAACCAAGTCTTTGGAGAGCCTGCTACAGGAATCAAACTCAGATTAATGTGATAGCTCAAGAGATGGGAGTAGGAGCTTGGTGAAAGCAGAAGACCTTTCTATGCTAGAGGACCTCCACATAGGCTGCATAGAGAAACATGGACACAGCATGGACACCAAACGCAGCTCCTGAACCCAAGCACAGGCTCAGAGCTGCACTGATGGAAAACTGGGATCTGCAGGTCTACAGTGATCTGCTGGGGAGCATGACCTGGGCTTTCAGTTTGGGGGCTTCACCTAAAGAAGACGTGAATGGACAATACTTTGTGTCCTTCCAAACGAAAACACAAGCTCCTAGGGCTGGCAATTAGCTCCCTGTGCTGACAGATACCCTGTTAGAGGTTGTAAACCCGTGTCTTCTTGTTAGGAGATGCATGGTCTAGAGAGAGAGGCTTTAAACAGACACTGCAAGAAGCCTTTCAAAAGGACTCCAGGAAAAAACCCACGAAAATTCACCTTGCTCAATGGGATGAGCATTTTTATGCCTCAGGAGCATCTTTGTAACTAAGCTTTCCAGCCTAACACTGCACAAGTACAGACACTGAAGTGTGTTTGCAGAGGCCAGGGATCTCACATACGTTGATCACTGAGGTTTCTGACTTGGAATCTCATTTACATTCTGTTTGGGAAGGGAGAAGTAACCAAACAAATGGATAAAGCAGAGCTGACACTTGGCAAAGGTCAAGAGGAAAAGGTTGGTGGGGTTTTTTGTGTACTGTTAAGAAGTCTTCCACCTTTTTCTGCTTCCACCCCATGAGCATTTGTACGTCCTGTGAGACGAGAGAAAACCCCAGTGCTCTGCTGCAACCTCAACTTTCCTTTTCCATACCCAAAGTAAAACTAAGCGTGGCTGAGGCTACAGCAAGCACAGGATTGCAAGCTCAGTAACAAAGGTGCAGTAGTTAATGGGGATTTCACACGGCCTGGCCAACATCTGTGGTTGGAAAACAGAAGTCACTGCAAAGACTGGAGGAACTTGAAAAGCTCTTGGTTTAAGATGACTCAAAACAGTGTCTTTTGAGGAACTTCCATCCCTTCACCAAAGGGCATCCGGCTCCTCTCGGGGATGATGAGAGGACACTGCAGACAAATGCCTGCTGGTAGGGAAAAGCTCAATCCCTTTGGAAGCATTCCCATTAGCTTCTGCTCAAGATCAAACATTAAAAACACTGGTTTCCTGTTCCAAGCCCAGAAAACACTCATCCCATTTATCTTCCTCCTTCTTCTCCACCACCATCCTACAAATTAAACTTCAAAAAGCTTGTTCCAGGTGTTCCCTTTTCAGTCTCAAGCTCTGTTATTTGCTTCAGGGGTGGTTCACCCTCAGACATGACTTGGTGCTTTACGCTGGGCCCCTAACTGCCCTCAGAAGGCAAAGATCATCTCATTTTGCTGATGGAGTTAGCTGAAGCAGTTTAAAACAGTCACTCTCCTGTACAGAGGCAGGAACCCAAAGCCTAGCAAAGTCCCCATCCCGCTTTGGAGCAGTCCTTATTCAACTATGCCACCTCCAGAGTCTCCTCCTTTGATCCCAGCTGCTGCACATCCCATTTGGTACCAAAAAGCCATCACAACACTCTGTGAACACACAGCCACCACATTGTCTTCTAAACCACCTCTGCAAGGCATCCATCCCCCTAAACAGTGGGCTGTGAGTTGCAGACACCAGAAGTTCCAATCCCAGTGAATCCCACCCCAGCGGCATCCCGTGTTTCTGGAATCACCTGGGCTCCCCATGTGCTGCATCAGCCACGCCTGTCACAACCATTGAACAGAAAGATGTTAATCACCATTATTAACTCCTGAGAAATGCCACGGTCGCTGTTGGAATCGACATAACAGAGCCCTCAAGGATGCTGCAGCTCTGCCTACCTGTGGACCCAGAAGTTGTTTCAGGAGAGGATGCGCTCTGCACCGCTGCTTTCTCATTTCTCTGATTCGATGAAGAATTGAGCTTCTCTTGCCCCTTGACACTTATTTCAGGTTTGTTCCCAACTCCCTTGAAAAGAGAAAGAAGAGAAGAGATTGTCTTAGCCTATTTCTACACTTGCTGTTGCCCACAGGCACACTGACCCCACTCCTAAGCCTCAGAACGTGTATGGGTGTATTCACCCCATACACGCGATGGTGTCTACTTCCCTGCAGAGCTTCCATCCCTCAATCTCCCCTTCCAAACAAGAGAACAAAACAAAGAATCCAGTGACTTTTCTAAACATTACCTTCTCTATAATGCTTAGGATGCAATAAATACCCTCCAGGGAGAGAGGCAGAAGAAGGAGGCAGAGAAATAGTCCTAAACCTTTTCCTTACACTGACTGTGACAAGCTGCTGTGCACCTGAAGGAAGCCAGGAGGCAGAACTCATTTAGAAGTCAGTTATACAAAATGCAGTTATTGCTTTCTTTAGTACATTATGAACAGTTTTGTTTCCCACAAATCCACTGGTTTAAGGCTTATAGAGAATTTCTGGATTATTTCAAGTAGGAAGCTGGAATTCCACAGCTTTAATACTTTGAATGTGTTACGAGCAAAGATGTGGCCATCTGTAGGGAGCTGCCACTGGCCAAAAGAGTTACTCCCAGCAACGTTTGGATGCACTGGAATGAAGAGCTCATGCACTACAAGATGCTGCTGTCACATCTGTTGCCAGATGTAACCCCTCCAATGAAAGGAACGTGTACAGTGAAAGCTTTGAGGTTTAAGCTCCACAATGAGACAGATTTGGGGTCATTTACGAACAGAAGAGGAGCTGCTACTCAAAGTACATACCTTAGTGGAATAAACAAACTGATCGATGAGCTTTCCATCCCCAGCAGCATTCTGAAGGGCAAAAACCTGTTCAATTTTAACAACCGGAGACATGTTACACTTTTGGAGGTCCAGGTTGTGCATGGTGATGGAAGCTGGTAAGGATTTCCTGGCTGCAGCCGTTTTCCAGGCGATTTTCACTGGAGGAGCCTCCTCTTCCTCCACACTCGACTGCCTCCGCTGGCTTTGCCTCTTCCCCTCAGCGCTCGAAGGCGATGCTGCTGCCCCAGTGGCATGGTCAGGCTGGGTGCTGAGCGCTGGCTTGGGTCGCCGGTTCTTCTTGGCCTCTGATTTAGCAGCAGCAGTCTTTTTGGCTTTTGACAAAGCCTCCTCTGGCTCTTTGTCTATATAAATGAAGGTGTATTGTTCTATCCTTTCTTCCCGAGTCATTTTCAAGGCTTTCTCAGCATGGGCAATACCAATATCCCACTGAGCACGCTCCCTTTGCGGCCTTGGTTTGCGAATCTTAAGGAACAAAGACAAGCAGCTAATTACACTGAAGACTGGGCCACAGATAGCACTTCAAATGCAGTCCTGAGGTTCTCCACACCTCTCAGGTGGCAGATGTAAGCTCGCTCTCCATTTAGAGGGTATAAAAGTAGACAGTGAATCCCCTGCTCAGAGTACAAACAGACACTCGAGCTGGACCGTTACATTCATCACAATTAAAAGTGCTTGCCCCACGTTACAGCTTCACTAAAGAACAGGCAGTATTCAAGCCTGTTAGGAGAGACAGAATTAATCCTTATTTATCTACTTCTTAAATCCTCCCTATTTCTCTATAAACACTCTTTTCCTTCCACATCAATATTCTGCTTAGCCTATACATGGACTGCCCCACGGGGGTTTCCCTAATAGACACTGTAGGTAAGCCCCTGCACAAAGGATGCTCATCATACCTTCTGCTTCTCGGAGTGGTTGCTGGCCTGTTTAGCAGCCTCAGCCAGTAACTGCTCGTACTGCTTGTGGCCTTTGTACTCCCGAACCCGCTTCTCGTGCACCCATGCCCGCTCCGGCTGGTTGCTGAAGAACTGGACGTGGTATTCCCGGGCACCTGGGAAGGAGAAATGATGGTCAGCACTTGGAGCACCACCAGAGAATGAAGCAGGTTGGAAAAGAGCTTTAAACTCATCTGGTCCAACCGCTCCCCAGCACTGCCAAAGCCACCCCTAACCCATGGCACTGAGGGGGGGGTGCGCACTCGCAGGGACGGTGCCTGCAGCCCTGCCCTGGGCAGCCTGTTCCAATGCTTCAGCACCCTTTGGCCAAGGAATTGCTCCTCAGCTCCATCCAAACCTGCCCTGGGGCAGCTTGAGGCCGGTTCCTCTTGTCCCATCCATTGGGAACAGAGCCCAGCCCCTCCTGGCTCCATCCTCCTGTCAGGCAGTTGCAGGGAACCATCAGGTCCCCCTTGAGCCTTCTCTTCTCCATCTAAACCCCCCAGCTCCCTCAGCCGTTCTCCATCACCCCCGTGCTCCAGGCCCTGCTCCAGCTCCATTGCCCTTCTCTGGCCCTGCTAAAGCACCTCAATGTCTCTGTTGTAGTGAGAACTGTTCGCTTAGGCCTTCTTCCTCCACATCACTCATGCCTGCAGGTGGAAGGCCCTAGCTGAAGTTTAGAAGTAAGATAAGCCTAGATGGAGAACAGTTTAAGGTATGAAGTGTATCTTGCCCACACTGAACACTCTCACACTCATCAGTGTCTCCTCATACAGTGCCTGGTGGAAAATGAGAACATCTGTGCACAAGCCTAGTTTGCACAGGCTCACCTGCAGAGGTAATTCAATAGATACCAGCTTTAGCCACCTCAAGGATATTCAGCTTCGCATGCACACAGCAGACCTCATCCCCCACAGGAGCTCAAGATGTTCTGAATAAAGCAACTACAGACACCTGCTATGCTGTGCCAAAGATGCTCCTTCCTTACCTCTTGTATTGATTTTGGTATGAACATCAAGCTGTGGATCACACGAAACCATGCAAGGCCACCACGGGTATGTTCCCACCTTGGACCAAACCAGATCGCCAACTTGAAACTTTATGTCCTGGGGGCCTTGTGTTGGAAGAGAAGGTAAGAACTGCTGGACCTACAAAGGAAATGCAAGCTTGAGGCCACAGGAGACAACTCAGTGTACAAAGAAGCATAGGAACATGTACCCTTCTCTTAGGTATCGCTGAGGTTTGATAACCTAACAGCAGAGAACCATTTCTTGGAGGCAGGATTGGCAGGAGATAGTCACTGACAAACCAAGACACCCACAGCAACCCCCTGCCACCACCCCAAAACCAGCTTCCAAGTCGATTAAGAAAAGTTGTTTTGGGGATAAAATAAAGCACTAAGCACAGGATGAGAGATGTTTTGATGCAGTTATGATTAACAGGAGGTTCAAAGAGACAGCAACTGATTTATCTGACAAATTAAAGGCCTGTCCTCAGTCCCAAAATAGAAGCTGAAGAAGTGGTGATGAAGTGGTGATGAGTGGAGGTACTAACCGGGGTCTCCTCCAACACTGCATCTTCTCTTGGTCTTTCTGGCAGCATGCTAAGCCTCTCATTTGGTCTCTAGGAAATGGGTAACAACCAAGAGAAAAAGGGAAACAAACACAAACAAGGTGAGGGGCCAGGAAACCACACAAAGCTCATCATGAAACCAGGCAGAAACAGTAACTCATGGAGAGAAAGGCAGCCCTGAAGCCAGCAAACAGGGATGGGATGGGTCCATATGGCTAAGCCAAACCAGAGTAGCATCAATCAAAAATGACCTTTCTTCCTACACTATTCGCATTACACCTACACACCCCTGTAACAGGTGACGGAAGAACACACTCAGGGCCAGGAAACCCACCTAGATTAATAGTCAATGTCAAAGAGAGAAGAGCATATGGAGGATACCCCCAGGGTTGTGAGCTCTTTGCAACAGCTACAGTACAAAAACCACATGAAATACACAGCGTGAAGCCTGTAAAATCCATGGTAAATCCCACAGAGCTGACAAATGTTATTTGTGGGATCAAAAGTCAACAGCAGAAACCCCCCCAACCAGGAAAAGGTGGTGATGAAAGAGGGATCACCATGAGCAGAAGCCAATGCCATCGGTGGCACAGCCGCGATAGGGAGCGTGGTGACCCATGGCCCAGCAGATAAGAAGTGGGACATGAACCATCTACCGAGCCAGGGAACTGACTTTGGCTCTATCAATAGTCAAAGGACTCAAAGAGCAGCCAAAACAGGAGTGAGACACACACAGTGAGAAACCACCTGCACTGGGAGTCCCAGGTAGGACTAGTCCATTGAAAACAAAGCCCCCAGGTTAGTGAAAGCAGCATGCTTCGGCTCCGAGAACCTAGGAAACGCAAGCATCCCCTGCAGTAATGATGGTCAGCACCTCATTCAGAGCTGTCTGGAGAAAAGGAGCAGTTAAAAGCACTCACATGAGTGTATCCGGAAGCTATTGGGAGAGAAAGCTGGGGCTGCTCAGCCTGGGGAAGAGAAGCTGCTTGGAGACCTCAGAGCAGCCCTCCAGTATCTGAAGGGGGGCCTATAGGGATGCTGGGGAGGGGCTCTTCATTAGGGACTGTAGTGACAGGACAAGGGGGAACGGGTTCAAACTGAAACAGGGGAGGTTTAGATTGGATCTAAGGAAGAAATTCTTTGCTGTGAGGGTGCTGAGGCACTGGAATGGGTTGCCCAGGGAGGCTGTGAGTGCTTCATCCCTGGCGGTGTTCAAGGCTATTTGGAGAGAGCCTTGTGTGCCATGGTTTAGTGTGGGGTGTTCCTGCTTATGGCAGGGGGAGTGGAATTGGATGATCTTCAGGTCCTTTGCAACCCTAACTATGCTATGATTCTATCCTGGGCAGAATTCCTTCCTTCCTGGTCCAGCAGGAAGCACAGCAATGACCCCTGCCTCTCCTGCTCTAGTGGAAGCTTCACCCATGCAGGTTGCAAGCTTCAGCTCCTCCCAGAACACAGCCAGGGAGCTTGTTCTTAAAACAAGTATTCAGAGCTTAAAGTGCATTAATGTCTTCATGATGTTTTCCTTTCATATCAGCCTTTCAAGTGTGAGCATCCCCCCACAGTCAGGGGGTTTCCACTGAGAGCAGTGGCAGGAGGAGGAGACAACCTTACTTGGGATCAGCCATGCTGAGTAGAGAAGGGTAAACCAACCAGAGCTGTCCCTGAAGCTGTGTTTGCTCCCATTAAGATGATCCTAAGTTACAAGTCTCATCCCACCAATACTAAATATGACAAAAGTGTGTGTGCTGCAGGTGAAGGTGTGCACTGGAAAGCCAAAAGGTGGGAGGATGCAAGTGAGACTGTGCTGGGTAACTCGCAGTGCAAACCATCAGCACAAACTCCTGCTTGTGGCAGTGATCTGCTGTCTGTAACAAGGGTGGGTAACGTCAAAGAGCTCACTGCAACAGCACCTTCTGAAAGGGAAATGGAAGCTCCAAGGGGGACAAAAGCAAGACTGAATGTCCTGGTGAATCCTGCACGGCACATACGAGTAGGAACTTGGAATTTGAGAGACAAGGGTTTAGTTCAGAATCATTTAGGTTGGGAAAGGCCCTTAAGATCAAGTCCAACCATTAACCCAGCACTGCTAAGCCCACCACTAAACCATGTCCCCAAGTGCCACATCTACACGTCTGTTAAACCCTTCCAGGGATGGTGGCTCCACCACTGCCCTAAGCATCCTGGTCTGGTGCTTGACAACCCCTTTGGCAAAGGAATTTTCTCCCCATAGCCAATCTGAACCTCCTCTGGTGCAGCTTGAGGCTGTTTCCTCTTGTCCCATCCCTTGTTCCTTGGGAGAAGACCAGCAAACAATGGGGGGTGTGTGTGAAATCAGAGTACATGCCATTAAAAACACCACCACCACACGTCAAGTGCATGACCCTGCTGCAAGCAGATCAGAGCCTCGATCCCCATAGGGCAGGATGTGCTCCCACACCTACCACAAGCAGCAGCTGTCACAGGGTGATACAAGTTCTGTGAGCTGGCCTGGCCTGATATGGAACCTCCCCATTCCCCCTCCACTGGGAAATACAGAATCCAGCATCCCAGATTGGCAGGAATAAGCAAGAGGAAAGGAAACCCAAGTAATGAAGTGGCTTTTAAAAGTGAAAGGGAAACAATGGCTGAGAGTACCAGGACTTTGTTTCCTGGAATCAGTTAAACCACCACTTACAGACAACACCCCTTGTGCAACCACACTGCAGTAACAGGTATCAAGAGTGCAACCTCCCCGAGTTTACCAAGTCAACTGGTATTTGTTTTACCTACTGGTTTATACTGGTTTCTACACATGCTTCACAGCTATTGGGTCTCATACACAATCACAGCATTTAGAAGATCTTTCAGAAACTCATTCAAAGCTGCAATGCTGAATGCTCCTTCCGGCGAGTAACCCAGCAGCCTGTGTGCTTTGGGCCCAAAGCTCCATCTTCACCACTCCCCAAAGCACAGCAAACATGCCCAGACACTCACTAGGATTCAAAACCCACGACACAACCTTTTCTAACATTGATTTTTTTTTTCATTTCAACAGCCTTTTAACCAAAACTGTTGTTCTAGAAATACAGGTGCTGGCAAGCTGAGTATCTGACAATGGCTTGACATCGGTAACACAACTAAGAGCAAGGAGAAACAGTGCCCAAGACGCATCACTCCATCAACAGTACCAGGTAGACAGACGGCTGAAACTCTGATTCCACTTACATTTTGTTCCTCTGGTTCTAATTTGGGGATTTTGTGTGCCTTGCGCTCTTCCGAGCGGGAAGAGTCATGCTTGCTACTCTTTTTCCTTTTCTCTTTCCTCCCTTCATGTTTCGCCTTAGCATACTCACTCGCTTGTACTTCATTTAAAAGGTCCCCACAGAGAGAGGACTCAAACAATTCCCTGCCGTTCTGGATAGTTTTGGTTATTTTGAGTTTGATTTCTGGTGAGCCAGTCTTCTTTGGAATCACCGCTGCTGGGACCGAAGGTGGTGGTGGTGGTGGTGGTGGTGGTGGAGGCTGCGGAGGGGAAGGTTTCTCCACAGCATCGTGCGGCCGTGCGCTCGAGTGGTCCAGTTGGTAATACTCGGGGGGGCTGAAGTTCCTGACGGTACCAAACCCGTTGGCTGAACCATTGGGGTACTGGGCGTAGGTCTGGTATTTGGCTTGAGGCTCGTACATGTTGATGGTCGGGGGGTAGCCGTTGGTGAGGGGGGGGAGCTCCTCTGCTGCGGGCGCAGGGTAAGGGAAGCCCTGCTGCAGCGCTGCCTCGTAGGGCGTCTGCCCACCATCTTCAGCAATGTCGCTGCTGCCATCGAAGGCGTCCTCTTGGCGGATGTTGGCTGAGTCAATGAGTTGAGGTGGTTGCTGAATTGTGTTTCCCATGATCCCTTGCATGAAAGAGAAAGAGAAATCCATTGTTCTGCTCCAGCATCCTTAGCTTTCCCTTCTTCTCATAGGGCCTACAGGTGGGAAAAGGGGAAGGAGAAATCAGTGTGAATCAGAAGATAAAAATCAAGCAAACTGCTGAGATTTAAGACCAAGTCCCAACCCTTTCATTCCCAGCACCCTGTCATGGATTTACAGAGTACTACTGAATCATAGCATGGTTTGGGTTGGAAAGGACCTTAGGATTATCCACTTCCAACCCCCCTGCCATGGACAGGGATGCCTCACTCTAGACCATGTCAACCAACCTGGCCTTTGAATGCTACAAGGGATGGAACATTCACCACTTCTCTGGGCACCCTGTGCCAGCGCCTCAGCACCCTCATGCTAAAAAACTAACTTCTTATCTCCAACCTGAACTCCCCCTGTTTCAGTCCCTGATGAAGAGCCCCTCTCCAGCATCCTTCTAAGCTTCCTTCACACATCTCTGCAGAGCAGCTCTTCTAATGATCCCTTTCTTCCTCCCCATGACATCTGAAGGAGTGTTCTAAGCACCTCCAAGTGCTTACAGATCTAGGAGCCCAAGTGTTACAAAGCCACACCAGCAGGGCTAGAATTCCAGCTGCTCCCTGTAGCCCTTCCAGCTTGGTGCAGGGAAGCACAAAGCAGGCTTCACCCCTC
Source organism: Agapornis roseicollis (assembly GCA_002631895.1). Lineage (NCBI taxonomy): Eukaryota > Metazoa > Chordata > Aves > Psittaciformes > Psittacidae > Agapornis > Agapornis roseicollis. Next base: position 5,204 of record NDXB01015063.1, on the reverse strand, counting down.
AAGCACACAGAAGATACCACGACACTCACTGCAAACTGGACAAGGCCCAAAACCCACCCAAAGACCACTCAAAACAACAGAAACCTCTTCCTTTCCTGCCCACCTCCTTGCCAAAGCTACAACCGGATGAGCCGGCAGGAACCCAAACGTTAAACCTTTAGGGCTTCAACACTACGTGGATGTGAAGGAAAGAGCCTCAGCCTCAAACCATCTCCAAACCTGAGCTTTGGACTCACTGCTTTGGATTGCAGCTGAGAGAGCTGTCACACACACCCCTGCGATTCCCACTGCCTCTTAAAACACGACAATCAGATGAAATCCAAGATCGATTCCCAAACCTCAATGACTGGCTCAGCCAAGGCATTTGCAGCCACCTAAATAATCCCAATGGTCAATAACAAGTGACCTGAACTTCAGGTAAGAACCAATGGTTTGCTTGCAGACAAGGTCAGTTTACCCCTTCCAAAGCAAACAGGGCTCGGTGATATTTATCCTGTCCTTGTGTGGGCAGGAAGGAGGGTTACTGTGCCCTTCTGGTTGGGGTTTGAAGCGCCATTAACACATCCTACAGCTACTTCTCATTAGAAGCAGCTCCATCTAACCCCACCCACATTCAATTCTCACCTCATCTCAATGCCTTACCTAATGGTTTTCAAAACACTGAGAGCATTTCCCTCCTCTGAGGCTGCAAAAGGAAAGGGAAGTTAGGAGAGCAAGGAGCAGGAGCGTCACACTGGGGGTTACCCTGCTGTTTGTGCTCCTCTTTACAACCAGAGGCACCGTCGGGGCTGGAACTGAAGTGACCAAGGGAACAACTTCACAGCACAAGAGCAAAATTCACTGCGTGCAGTAACCGCAAACCCACCCCACAAGCGATGCTGGAGAGAGGAGGCTGCACTGAGGAGCAGCACCCGGAGCAGGGCTGTGCCCCAAGGCCAAAACACAAAACCACCGGCTCCAGGAAGAGGAAGCGGCACTGTTTGTCCTCCCCACCAACTACTTGTGCTTTAGGTCTGTCAGCCTGAAAAGCAAACAACACAGTTCTCACCCTAGCAACAAACTGCACCCGAGGCTGCTTTTGTTGTTACTGAAAGCAGGTTCAGTGTTCTTTTTCTTCCGGGTACCTAAAAACCCCCCTCACTTTATCAGGAGAAGGTGCTGTGGTCACCCTGGTCCATCTGCTCCTGATGGGCACAGTCAAAGCAGGAAGAGTTTAACAGAGCTTAGAATTACTTGCAACTTTCCCAGTTTTGGAATGCTTTGGATAGGAAGTAAATCACGTTCTTTTACCCAAATGCAATGAAAGCAAGACCATGCCCTTAGTTTAGCATGTTCAGGATGCTCAATAAGGGATCTGCCAAAGGACATCACACCTTTGGTGAGGCCACACCGGAACTATATGAAAAGCAAAAATCAACTTGCTTAAAGAGAAACTCTAAGACAGGAAAACTATAGAGAGTCAAGAGAAACCTTGCTAATGTCTCACGGTGCTTGGATAATGCTGCTTTATGTCCTCCTGAGGGTGGACATGCTGTGAGCTTTGGGCCCTGTTGGAGGATGCTCACCTGATGTGGGCAAAGAACTTGAGCACATCTCATTCCTCTCCTTAGAGGCAAGAGCAGACCCTTCCCTGTCACAATGGCAACTTCCAGGCTTGCCTTAGAAGAGCTTCCACACTTGGGGATATGAACCCAACCGCTTTGTGCTGTGTCTCACTGGGACACCAAGGCCCATTGCAGTGTTCTGTGTTAGGCTATTTGCCTTCTCCCATTCTAATCCCATCTATAAACATCATTCTGAAGCTGCTGAGTGATTTCATAGAGGGTTTCTGAGCCTCAGCTGTGTTCCTATGGGAAGAACTCCCTTTCACAAGGCTAGAGTACCAAGCTGGGACAATACCCCAGGCTCCTTGTCACGGTCACGTCTAAGGGTCTACAGTGAGATGCAGCACTCAAAGCAACCCAGGGAGAAGTTCTTGCCTGTTCCTTCAAGGAATGCTCATGCCAAGGCAGCTTATTTTAACTTGGAAGGGCTGGAATAAGGTACAGCAGCAAACCCAGCAGTTTGGGTGGTGTTGAGAAGTTCTCTCTGCTAATACAACCATCCCAGAATGGAATGAAGGAGATCCAGGCATGGCATTAACAAACCTCTATAAAGCTGCAAGCCAGTGTCTGGTGGCTCTTATCTCCTGCCCACAGAGTCCTTGGGTCAAAGTCTGCCCATGCTGCCAGTCCCCAGGTAAGGCTGCTCCTACAGCTGCCAACACACTTGCCTCCACAAGGTCTATGTGTTGCCAGCACGCTTTGGTTTTGTTACCTGGTGAAGGCTGTGGGTTAATGGTCCTTCCAAACTCTCTTTATCCATTGGATTTAGGAGTTACCAGCACAAGAAAGGAGCTTTGATTGTTGAAGTAACTCCTTTGGGGAGCTCACCTGTGTAACACAGTCTGCACTTCACACCTACCTCAGTCCCTTCCCATCCAGGCTGCAGCACCAGGGGCTACTGCTTCACTGCTACTCTCAAGCCTTAAACCTCAGCTGCGGTGCTCTCCTCCCACAGAGGTTACATCATCTGGAGCTTCTTCCTTCCCCGCTGTCATCACGGCTCTCACACCCAGAGCTCCCCACCCTCCCCTCCTCTCCATAGCTCTGCATCCCTTTGGTCATTTCCGAGTTGCTGCCCAGTGAAAGGACAGCCCCTGGAGCTACCAAGGGACCAGAACCATCAACCTGGAATGTACAGGAAGCTCAACAGCCAAACCCCAGCAAGGATCACTCTGTATAAGTCATTCCCATGTATAAGTCATCCTCACTGCTGTTGGAATATCAAAGAGGTTCAAGAGAGTCGGGCCTGCCCCTCCTCAGCAAAGGAACACCACCTAAACCCCCAGCTGAAGGTGATACTCAGCAATACACGTTGGTCCTGCAAGGAAGCAGTTCAGAGCAAGTTCTTCCCATTACAACAGCCATCACTCTATTAAATCACAGCGTCAGCCTCCTGCAAGCTGTAGGGTTTCAGGTTCTGAACATGATCCACAATATACACAACACTGGAACTCAACCAAAAGCTAAAGAAACCGATTACTTCAGGCCTATAGGAAACAGACACTTCAGAGCAGCTGGGAAACACCATGAAGCCATCAATACCTTCCAAACCACAACTGGATGTCCTAAGGAGGGAAAAGAGCTTGTTCTCCAAAACTGAGGAGAGAAACTGAGGAGAGAAATACATCCAGGCCCTTTCCCTGTAGGATCTTCTGCCCCAGGAGGGAATGCGCCTGTTTACAGACACTGCTTCAGCAAATCTATTCATGGAAGAGTCTCAATTCCAAGTACCAGAGGGAAAATGAACTAAAACATAAAAGCAGTACAAGGTAAAGGGAGGTTAATGTGGTAGAGCTCTTCAACTCACACCAAGTTTGCTTCCCATCCCATCCCATCCCAGCTTCTTCACTTGAGTGCGACTCAAACCACTCAGGACAATGGGAAGGTTCCAAAGAGGTCTGGAACCCTCTGGGTTCACTCTGGCACTTCCCTAAAGCCATTTTTAGCAGGAGCATTTTGCAACTTCCCTCCCAGCAACCCCAAACCTCCCCTCCCCGCCCCCCATTCTCCAGTATTCCTGCTGTGCTGCAGTGCACTAAATAACAACTGAGCCCTCAGATCATCAAACAGCTCCCAACGATGCTGCTGCCATTGGATGCGAGCTGCTCTTCCTCCTAAAATAGGAGCTTTGTGCTCCCACAGCAACACGAGAGGGCTTCCCTACTCAACACACCCCCATGGATCTATCCACTGTGCTCCTGCTCTAAGCAGGAAGCGCTCAAAGCAAGGAGAGAAGATCCCTGGAGCTGACACAACATCAAGGGAGGCACGGCAGGCTTTCCACAACGCCTTTCTTGTATTCAAGTCACCCTTTTCCTGCTGACACCCCCACATGGGGAGCCTTGCTTGCAGCAGTTGGTTAGCACTTGGGAGAGCCAAGAGGATGGCAAAGGCATCTGGTGTGTGAACAGGAACTGTCCTACTGGCTCACTGAGCTGAAATAGCACGCCTTTGAGTCAGCCTTATGTGCTCAGTGAACGGTGTCACTGCCTCGTCACCCTCAGCCACACTTCCTATCAACAGGCTTGAAAGCAGGAGTTCCAGGGATGTCTTCACACAATAATAACAACAACCCAGCTCCCGTCCACACCGAGCTAAAGCAGGGAGATTCCGTGATCTGTTCACATCATAGGATCCCAGCCTGCTCTGGGTTGGAAGGGACCTTAAAGCTCATCCAGTTCCAATCCCTGCCATAGGCAGGGATATCTTCCATTAGAGCAGGATGCTCTGAACCCCTGGCTTTGAACACTGCCAGGAATGGGGCAGCCACAGTTTCTCCATTCAACCCACCCCAGTGTCCCATCACCCTCATAGTGAAGAACTTAACAGCTCATCCCAGCCTCCCTTCTATCAGGTTAAAGCCATTTCCCCCTTGCCCTGCCCCTCCATCCCTTGTCCAAAGCCCACCTCCAGCTTTCCTGGAGCCCCTTTAAGCACTGGGAGCTGCTCTAAGCCTTCTCCAGCAGAACCAGCCCAGCTCTTCACTGCCTGAGTCACCACATACCCATTCAGTGCCACTTTCCACGCTGTTTCATTCCATGCAACCCCGTGTCTCACTCATGGTGGTACCAGGCACCTCAAGCATCTCCTCTGTGGAGCTGAGCTGAGAGCTCTGCTGTAGGTGTTTCACCAAGGACAGCTGCTGGGCTGGAACAAAGCTGCCTGGCTCGGGTTTAGAAGTGATGCAATCAGCTCCTGTTGTGTTTCCATGCCTGTTCTTAACACCTGCAACCAGGTGAAACACTCACCACCACTGAGCACAGCCTCACGTTGCCTATGGTCACATCCTAAATCACCTGTGGAGCTGCCTCCTCAACCCTAACAGCCTTCTGGGATGCTCATATTATAGGAGCAGAAATAACAGAATGAGTCTTCCTAATTCCTGCCATTGGGATTTGCAGCCTGCTCTGTCCCACTTTGTCCCGGATGGCCTTAGGAAACCATTCATGGAAAGTTTGCTTTACACATGTTAATACAATGTCAAGTTTTCCATGGAATCCTAGAATGGTTTGGGATGGTTTGCAACAGCACAGAGCTTCATAGAATAGTTCGGGTTGGAAAGGACCTTAAGATCATCCACTTCCAACCCCCTGCCATAAG
>NDXB01015062.1:126460-145383 GCA_002631895.1 Agapornis roseicollis | reverse complement strand
TTGGAACTGGATGATCTTAAGGTCCTTTCCAACCCTAACTATTCTATGATCCTATGATTCTAACATTAGCATTTTCATCACAGTTAAACTATATGTATACGAACACCCACTTAAAAGAGAGGTGTCCTGTAAAAAGATTAAGATCCAGCTTTCTCACAAGCCAGTTGTTGTAAAGAAAAAATTAGTATCTAATGTGACTCTGGTTTTATTTTTTTTTAAAAAATGCTTCATTTTAAAGATTTCTTAATAATAAATGAGTACAGTCATCCACAGATAGCCTTTTCTGTAACTGTGGTGAATATTACTTCATGCAGATGAGAATGCTTAGTTCTTTGAATATACTATGGCAATAAACACATCTGAAATTATCTTACACATATCTCTTTACACCTTTTTTGCATAATAAGGTTTAATCTATATGACACCAAGGAATCATCTGAGAAAATATTTAGCTCTTTCAAATCTGATAAAGTTTTCTACAAAGCCCCCACTGGAGTTTGAATATATTATCTTCAAGGATTTTAGAACTTGTAAAATTTCCAATCAGCATTCTACATTTTGCCTGGAGCAGCATATCAAAGCATGGAGCATTTTATCAAACTTACTCTAGCCTCTAACTTATCCAATACAATTATGTACATCACTAGCTCAAATTCTAGAAAGTGTTGAGGCAAGGAATAGTGTAACAAGAATTCTGAATTTCCAGGAAATACCTAAATGGGAGTTCATGATAAAAGCATCTGAAAATTCAACATAATATAGTTCTGCAGATCAGCATGTTGCAGTTACAGCCTTTCAAACTTGCAAATATCATAGCAATCATTATAAGACACCCTGAAGCTCATAACTTTGCAAGCTTGCAAATGCCATAACTCACATAGTTAAAATTTCTAAATCCCAAGACCGTAATTCCCTCATTAAATGGCCAGGTGTAATTTTCTTTTCTGGCTATGTTTGTCAATAGCCTTAGAACCATGGAGGTCTGAATACATGACTTGCTATGCTGTTTAATAGCTTATTTACAAGTAACAAGTTGACATATGTTTCTCTTGCAATAACCATAAAACATTTCTTTTCATATATACCAAGTAGCTCAAGCACTGTTCTGTGAACAAAGAGGATAAAACTTCTCCTTCTACTTGAACATCTCCTAGAGATTTGGTGTTATTGGATTTTTACTCTGGGAAGTGTCAACATCATATGCATTTCACCTTTACCTTAAGTCATAAGGTTATGGCAATAACAACATCCTATTTCTAGTTTAATTGCAAGATTCTCTTGAAATGAGATAACAACCAAGGAAGAACCTCTGTTCCAGGCATCATTCACTTAAAGCATTTGATAGTGCATTCAGGTCAGATTTGAAGAGTAACTTTGCCAATTATGACATGAAAATGAACTTTCAACATTCTTCCAGTTTGAGTCTTGATTTACAAACCAGATGAAGTGAAACTAAAATAAAGCAGGTGGGTCTGTTACCTTCTTGATTTTAATAACACAGTAATTCAGTCACTCACCTTGAAGGTGGAGAGACGAAGTTCTAATCATTTCTGTTTATTCAGATTAGACAGGAAAATACCTCCCCACTATGACATCATGCACAGGCAATCCAGTGCCAGCTGCAATGAATATTGTCATGGCCTATGCAAAGTGCAACAGCTTCCCCAGGGTACCACTGACAGTATATTGCTACTGTGAATCTCCTTAGTATTCAAAATTTATTTTTTTTATACGGAAAATGTTCTTGTATGTAACAATTAATTGAAAGCTGCTTTAAACATTTTCTTTGACCCAAGATAATTCCCCCCCATATGATGGAAATGCATTTAGCTTCAGGCTGAAATTGAATAAGAATAAATTTATGAAAATGTTTCCCTTGTCACCATTTTATACCCTTTTCCACTGCAGATCTTTCAGTTACTTTGGTAGCTAGCAATAAAATGGCTTTGGCTATAATCCATGACTCTATTTGACCATATATCAGCATTTTAAGAATTAAGTATAATATTAAGTAGCTGGTAATATCAGTATGTCCCTAAAGTATCAAACCAACTTCCAGGCACCTTTAGGTTCTGCAATCCTTTTCATTCATGATGAATAGACTAAAACTGCCTGTTTTGTTTGTAAGCTTATATTTTTTTGTCATCTCTATCTATTGTACCTCAGATGGCAGAATCTTTCTGGTCATTCTGGCTAAGCATTTGGGTTTTTTTTTTGAGAACTTGCCTAAATTGGTGGGCTGATATGACACAGTACAGTCTGACTGATAAGATCAGTATTTCTGATGTACTGTTACATCATTAGTTGTTTTGCAGCATCTTTGAAAGTCAGAGTTATTAAAATTGGCTTTCAAGTACAGCATTGTTCAAAATCTGAGCTCTATAATTAAACCAAGCTAAAACTATGAAATGTCTTTTATCCTTAGATTATTATTATATCTAATATAATATTATACTAGTTTATTTTTATGTTGAATGTAAGTCTTATTTTTGTGAATAAAACCAAAACAACAGGTGGCTTTCTCCTGCGTTCAATTTTTGTCAAATGCAAAAAATTTTAAAAAAGGTATTTCAGCAATATGGCCTTTCTCTTTTCTGTGAAATATCCCAAATATTGAAACAAGAAACATGGGAATAGAGATTTGCAGATATGTATGAAAGCAGCTATTACATGCTATGGGGTTTCTAGGAACCTATGTTATTGAGGCTTTAAGTGGCCTTGCTAATACATGAGGATTGAAAAAACTTCCATTTTTCAATAATGAATCAAACTAATTACAGTAAAATTTGAAAATTATCTAAAAATATACATTGGAAAAGATAATTTTCTAGACTTGATTTCCAATAACTAAAATAAGAAGTGTTAATAATAATTTCAGAGACACTAGTTAAACTTCCTGATGACTGGCCCTGCCCACATCAAAATATTCTGTCCTCTAAGTGAAGGATGCAATCAAGTATTTAAATTAGAGACAACTTTCTTGAGCATGACATAGCAGATTTTCAGTGAGACTGTTTACTTACTGTACCATAGTTCATCCAATTGGTGACAGCCTTACTCACAGGGAGACATCACTTTCACTTACTCCCCAGTGACAGAATTGTCTATTCTGATACTAAGGAGTGAACTACAGAGATCTCCTCAGGGCTTCAGAGAATTGCCCTGTGGCATTTCCCATTTATTTCAACATATACAAACTATAGAGTTCTTCAGAAATAGGAAGGTAATCCCTTGGGATAGTCAGATGTAAATTTAAACTTTATAGAGGTGGTTTGTTATGTCGACTGCAGGAAGGAAAAATGGGATTCCATGGATCAAGATTACAGGAGTTAATATTTTAGGGCATACCATAAAGAAGAAAACAATGGACTGTAACTGATGCCTTTCATCTGACCTCTTTTTCTCTCTCTCGCTCTCGCTCTCTCAATCATTGTTTGATACCAGAAGACATGAATTAATGAGAGGCAGTGCTAATGAAAAATGCACTAGAACTTAACTGCATTTCAGAGCTGCTGGTGTCAAGGGGACAAGTAATGTCTGTGTCTGTCAGAATGTAAATTAATTCACTTCATATGATTCACACTCAAGATCCAAAAAAGAACATGCCCAAGAAAATGACATGACATATTTGGCAAACTTGACATTTAATAGAGAATTTGTTATCATGGTCAAATTTTGATCCCCATTACACTGCTGCTATGCTTCAATAAATTACAGTCAACTTCTTATAACTGATAGGGGAAATTTTCTAGATCCTGAGAGTAATAAAGATCATTTTCTGAAGGTCCTTTTGACCTCAGTAATATTAGAACCTATTAGTTCTTTTTATTCTAGAGTTTTTCTCTGATTAAGGACATAACCATTCTTTAAAAAACTAAATATAAGAAGTCTTTAGTCTTTATAACTGGAATGTTTTTGCCTTCATATATCAGTTTTCAAGATCATGAATACTGTTGTATGCAACAAAAATTCAAGAGATAGCTGCTTTATTAGTAACTTCTTCAGTAAAAATTGCCACATCTCAGTTTGTGATGGAAGTCACAACACTTCCAGCCAGGCTTTCTTGGGACCTGCAGTTAGGCAAATGCAGCAGTACATAGCAATAGATTCATTTGTGCCCACGAGTTGGTTTCAAGCTTGTCAGAATTTAGATCAAGCATCTAAACGTTCATGCTGAGACAAGCAGGGTTAGCACTGTGAGCAAAGCACTAAGCAGATGCCATGACCCCTCCGGTATAATGCAAGTCAGTAAAATCTCTTCATTGCAAGGCAAGAGGGGCAAGAGGGTCATCATGGGATTGGTTGACACAACCTGAAGGAGAGGATTTTCCTGATTTGCAAGTTTAGCGTGGTTTCTTGTTTTTGCAGTGAAAGAATTTAACATAATTCAATGTCACAAAGATACTTAGCTACTGTTTAGCTGGATACTACTGATTAATGTTCAGGTAGCTGAGAGAAATAATGAGCCAAGGAATGACTGTGAAGATCTGCTGCTACATTCACAGACTGGGAGGATGCAACTAGAGCACTATAGCATCTTGCACATCCATGTGATCAGAGTGTAGGTTGGTGTTGCATCAACATCACAAACACAGCCCACAAAGAAGACCCCTGTTGTTTCCACTCCAAGAATGATGATTTGATACTCTTGAAGTATATTGATGATGTTCAAAATTTGCCCACACAGTTATTCTGCTCACACAGAATAGCAGACATACCCACGCATATATTGCATGTATACATCCATTAGCAGGTATTATGGTTCAACTAAACCACTTTGGTTCTCACCTGCTATTTCTAGGTCTGCTCTGTGTGCAAGTTGAAGGGTAGTTTCTATAAAACAAATAAGGTAGTTCAAAATATATGAAATATGCAAACAGCTTTCTTATTCTAAAAATTATACTTCACTATTAAAATTATTCAAGGTTGAAAACTTATAATAAGAGAATGGAATTGAAACCAGCATAACTGACTGTAGGTGCTCAGAATGTGCTGCTAAAACTTGATTTAATTTGCCTGAGTTATGATCTCAAAATTCTCAATGTTCATTTTCAATAGCCACAGCACTAAGCCTAGTACATTGAATACAAAGGGAAGAACACACAATCTATTCCTAAACTGCTATGACAGCTAGATACACCATTTTTCTAAGGCACAGCATAAGGTACTCTTTCTAGAAGCCTTTCTAGAAGAACCTTTTAAAAAACTTATCAAGATATATTAAATATATAAACAAGATGAAATTCAGCAGACACAATGACATCATCTGTTATCCACTTTGCAGTTCATTCTGCAACCTTTTTTATGCATATTGATGTTTCTTCATGACAGATATAGGATATTGGACTCTCTAATCTGAAGTTTGCCGTATTAGTTACCTTGCAAGATGTTCAATGAAAAAAAGAGGATGAAGGAAATTATGAAACATATTTGTACCTAACCCTGACATGAAAGGTACCTTGATTATCTGTCTTCTTAACGCTAATGTCTGGCCAAGCTTGTACCTTATCTATTTTTTATTTTAAATGTTTATAGTGCAATTGTGCTCAGTAATCTTATTAAAAAGCACAGAAGCCTATTTTTTCTATCTTTCTGGAAAGAAATAATTTTAACAGTATCTTTCAGAAATACTTTCTGCTTGTTCTGTACTCCTCTCAAATCTCTATGTGCACAGGGCACAACATGAAAACTGCATGCATGTATCAGGTACAAAACTAACTCTACCTGTACCTCAGCTTGGGCTGATGAGAAGTTTTGTACATTGCAAGTAATAGTTGAATCTTGCATGACCCTTTGTCCTGGCTGGCAGAATCTGACTTCAGATGAGTCAGAAGCCAAGCTCTGCCAGGTTTAACAAATGTCCACAGAGGATGAACAGATAAAATTATTTATTTCTATTAAGAATACCAGAGAGTATATTTTACGGGAAGTAATTTCATTATCTGTTGAATTCAATAATGCATTAATTTCATCCACCTCATTAGCATCCAGGAACATCTAGTGAAAAATGTCAGAATTGTTATAGTTGATTCCAGTTATCAAAGTGATAGGCCCTAAGAGCTTTAACTCTACAATTAACACAAAATGCATACATCATGTATAATACAGATACTAAAATATATATAGTGTATCATCTATAACATGTGATGTGTCATATACTATATGATTAAAAAGAGGCAATATTCAAAATCATATTAACATAAAGAACAAGTTTCAGTAAAATTACACTGCTTGATCACTGTATCTAGAACAGAAAGAAAGAAATAGGCAAGTAGGCAGAGAACAAGCAACTGCTACAAGCAAAGGTCCTTTTTTGCTAACAGGTAAGGCCTTCCTTAAGATTTATTTTTTTTTTTTTATTTTCACTGTTTTGACTACTTTTTAGAGTGGATCAAGCTCCATGAAAAAAATGTGATGAGAATTTTTAAAATTTCTTGGTAAATTCCATGTGATAGATTTGTGTGTTGATTTTTGGCAGTAGTCCCTACTTACTGGCTCACAAAAGATATCCTTATGTCTCATACAGCGAGTGCATATAGAAGAAATATAAAAACACTTATGCAAACTGGAAACCCAGTCTATCATATACATCTGTTAGTGGAAAAGACCAAAGGAGAACAGCAAAGTATACAGTTCCTGACAAATGCATTCACATATTTGTGTTCAACAAAACCTGAACACATGTCAAGCTAGGTCTACAGACCTTCTTAAAAGCATCTTGGAGATCATATGCAGAAATATGCTTCATAGAACTGGTGGTCCTGACATACTAAAAAGCTTAACTTAGCCTCCATTTGAACAAATTTAATATTGTTTAGCTATCTACTGGTGTCAAATGATGACAAAAATTAGTACTCCTTTAACCAAAACCAGACCTGGACAAACTGTGATATTATCTCCTCCGAGGCACAATATGTGTAAAGGCTGGCATCAGCTTATAGATACTAGAATGCTGTCTAACTAAAACATTACTTATAAATGGCTACACTGAAATGTACTCAACTTAAATGGATTTTCTGAAAATATTATGATGCAGAATAATTTCAATTTAAATTTTATTAAACCCAGAGAAATTAAAAGGCCCAGAAAAATTATCATTATCATTCTAAAAATAACAATTACTAATTATGGGTTCATCATTTTCTTGCTTAAAGCAATTTTTAATTTTCCATATACGTCTATTTTCTACATGAAATTAATTGATCCATATTACTTTGAATCTATGCTAACCTTTATGAAAACATATTAGACATTTCAGTGCCTGTGTCTCTAGGACATATGAGGCCGTAAGTGAGAAAATTAACTTAGAATCATTTTACTTAGTTATTATATGACTAAACTCATGTTCTCTTACAGCTAAAAGGACGTTTATAATTTTTATTACTAAACTTAATATATCTACTGTTTATTTTTACTGCCTGAAAACCTGATCATGACAAAGATTCGAATTAATCATTATTGTAACCTGATTGTCTATTGTTTTCCAAATCAAACACAATTTGAATTTTAAAAGCATACACTATACTTGGTCCATGTAAGATGTAATAATTTTCTACCTTAACAGCCACGCTGCAGCATTTGAAAACTGGTAATTCATTTTGCTATGAACTAGTAACCGAAACAGTGGAATTCTCATCTGTGGAGAATGGTATTGTAAATCATGGATTAGCAGAATCAGGCACTCTCAGTGAAAGTATATCCTCTCGCTTACACCTAATAAAGCTACTCTTTGATATGNGTGGAGAATGGTATTGTAAATCATGGATTAGCAGAATCAGGCACTCTCAGTGAAAGTATATCCTCTCGCTTACACCTAATAAAGCTACTCTTTGATATGGGAGGGGGCCTATAGGGATGCTGGGGAGGGACTCTTCATTAGGGACTGTAGTGACAGGACAAGGGGTAATGGGTTCAAACTTAAACAGGAGAGGTTTAGATTGGATATAAGGAAGAAATTCTTTCCTGTTAGGGTGGTGAGATGCTGGAATGGGTTGGCCAGGGAGGTTGTGAGTGCTCCATCCCTGGCAGTGTTCAAGGTCAGGTTGGATGAAGCATTGGGTGACATGGTTTAGTGTGAAGTGTCCCTGCTTATGGCAGGGGGGTTGGAACTGGATGATCTTAAGGTCCCTTCCAACCCTAACTATTCTATGATTCTATGGCTTTTCACTGTATAAATTCTATGTTAAGTTTTATTGATTTCATCTCTAAAAAGGAAATTTATAAAAAGCAGAAAACTAATCAAGTTACTAAAGATTTCACTCAGTGGAATCAGACAGCGAAATACAATTCATCTTCCTAGAGACTTTTAACAAGTTGTGACAACCTTACACAACCATCTAGAAATGATACTTAATAAACATTTTGTGATCAAAATAAAATAAGCTAGGACTGTTTAAAAGAACATACTAATCTGGAAATTACAGAAAAGGCATAAAAATTAGAATTCGTATTTCCTGTCCTTCACTATAAAATTGAGGTCTTTAGTCTGAATAGACCATTCAGGCTTTTCCATGATCCATGCGAAAAAGAGAGACACCTCCATAAGACAATTCATCTTGTCCTCACACAAACATCTAAGACAGATGGAAGGAACTGCTCTCTGGAAGTTCCTTGGTGTTTCAGACTCCCTCCAAAGTCTATACAGAGCCAGTATATAACTTTGGCTAATACCTTACTTTTGATAGCTACAGTCAAAAAAGGATGAATCAATATTCTAATGCCGTTGGTTAGAAATTCTAGTTTGTGGCAAATTGTTGGTTTGTTTTTGTTCTTTTTTTTTTTTTTTCTATACAGACTGACTATTTTTACTTTAAGTTTCTTCTTCTCTTATTCATCTTTTTTTTTTTCTTTTTTTTTTTTTTTCTATACAGACTGACTATTTTTACTTTAAGTTTCTTCTTCTCTTATTCATCTTTTTTTTTTTCTTTTTTTTTTTTTTTCTATACAGACTGACTATTTTGACTTGAAGTTTCAGCATCTCATAGGCATCTGGTTAAAATTCTTATTACATTAAATCTGCCATGCTGTCAGAGACATGTTACTAGCCTGCTCTAACTAGAAAGCTGACAGGAGTCCAGACTTTCAGTCGCTCCTGTAATAGCATTAGATCTCTGATGTGGAATGAGGGAAGCTGCTGCCAGGTTATTAGACTATCAATAAAAGTATGGGCAAGAGTTACAGAAGAATAGATTAGGGCAAAGGGAGAATCCTTGTAGAGTAATTCCCAATGATTAAATAATGCCTTAACACGGAAGCAAGGGAATGTTTTTTCCTCCATAGGAAACCACAGAAATATTTGAATTGTTCCTGCTTAGAGAAAAGTATATGAACCTGGCCAGTACCAGTTCTGTATATTTGCATCACCTGATTAGCATTAACTATTAGCATACAACAAATATTCAGCTTTGTAGATACACCTAAGTAACTCAGTTCCTTATGGATCCTACTTATAGTCTAAAAAAAAAATAAAGAATACAGAAATAAAAATGAAAACTTAAAATTTATAAGTTTTAGGAATACATTTAAAAGAAAAGAAAAAGATAATATTCCATACCTGAGTAGCGGTTGCTTTGGATAAGAAGGTTGGTCACTGTTTTGGCATGGCTGAGGTTTTTTTGTGACTTGCTTATAAATATTCCTGGCAGTTACTCCAATCCATAGCATAGTAGAGAGTGTAGAATAATGTAGCACTATGCCAACCTAAAAGTAAGAGTAGACAGTTAAACAAGTTAGCAAATGAATCAGTAAAACAAAAATTTTAGAAAAATTATACAGGCAAACATATTTTTTTTTAACTGAATTTGTAAATACATTAGTTTTTTCTTTCTGTCTGGTTCTATCTAAATAGGGAAAACACTTTTAATAAGCAGATGGAAGCTGTTATTTAATCTATCATTGATAATATTTGTGATACCAGATGGTATGTTATGAAAATAAGCCTGTAAAGACATTTATTTTCTAAGAACTTGATTAATTACAATTTCTACACCTCAATTTAAAGTGATGCAAAGCTTAGTTTGTGTGGTAAGCTTTGCTAGCTTATCATAACAATGCAATTGAAAAATCACTGAGAGGTCAGCATTTTTGCTTGCTATTTCCTTCATTTTTTAGGAATATCCTGCTGCAGTCCCCTCTCAGCTGTATATAGCCAAGCTTGACTTCTTGTAATGTGATCAGCGCTATTTGCCTAAAACCAGATTACTTTCGGACATATTTTAAGGAATTTATAAACATGGAAATACAATTTTCAGAATTAAATGACAGACCTTGGCATCCTCCCTTAAAAGGAAATACAAACTCTCAATAGTATTATTATAATTTTGTTTCCAAGAAACTGATGTGTTTATCACTGAAAGTAAAATAAAGTATAAGCACTTCTGAAATACTAACATCTTTGTTATATTAATAATTGTTAGTCATCACGATGGAAACAGTAATTGGAATTTTAGCCAATCTTCAGTGCCTTATTACTCCAGCTATGTCTCCATCTAATTATATAAAATGAGGTTACCTTTGAAGCAATAACCTGACACTTTGCAGTGACAAGTAAAATTCTGCTATAATTGAAAACCACACAAATGTTTAAAGAATACAGAGAATTGCTGAATAAAGCTAACACAAATCCGTCATAATGATTTATTTGAACCAGTGTTCATTCTTGCTCAACTTAAAATAATTGATGAGTAAAGAAAAAAAAAATCCATTGATGTTTTTTATATTTAGTAAAATAGCATAAAACTTGAAGATAGCAACAAATATCATCACCAGAAAGCCCTTTGTAATTTTCTCTGGGACTTGTCTGACACATTAGAAGAGGGAGTATAAAGCCTTCATAACTATTGTCGCTCGAGGTAACAGAAGCAGAAATAAGAGAATGAGACAACTTTGTACCATCAGCTGGCAGACGTTGCCAGTTCAGTGGCTAGTGCTGTCTAGACTTATTTTATATGCAGCTTGAAGCATTTCTGTAGGGACACAGTGAATATGACTATGAACTGGAGGGGGCAAGAGTGAGTGAAAGGAGCAAGGCAGAATGGAGAAGAAGGGAAGGAGAAAGGGGAAGAAAGAAAGGCAGAAAAATGAGAAAGGACTGGAAAAATTCTAGAGATTTGGTTAATAACTTCTCATTTCAGTATGACACTGCATTGTATACTCTGTAATTATTGTATGCAAGTATGCCAGAGTCCATAAGAATATGAACAGCAGGAATGAATTCCATGTGAGAAGGCACCTACATATGAAATCTGGACAACATATATGGCCATATGTAAAGAAATGATCAGCCACCTAAGTGAATGAGATACCTAAATATAATATGATAAAACAATTTTATTGAACTTTCAAGGAGGCAACTGAACTGAACACATCACTATATGCCACACCTTAGTCACATTGCTTTTCTTCACAGTGTAATCATATTTCAGTAGCTCAGTTCCTTCTGATATATAGTCAGATTGTACAAACATGGACAAGAGACAGAAATGTTATCATCTTCTGTACTAATTCTTTAATAATGCACCTCTTTGTCTCTCAAAAAAAAGTATGCATTTACAATTCTTGCTTACAGGAAGAGGATATATCCTGATGATAAGAGGACCTCCTCATGACTGACAGACCTGAAGGACAATGGTGGCAATCTGGAGATACAACATATGTGACAACAAAAATGCAGAATTTGCAAGGGTGAGCTGAGCTGTTACATGAAATTCCAAATGAAAGGGTACCCTTTATTTGTGATTTTGTTTCTCATTTTCCATAACAAAATACGCTTTCTGGACTAGAACTTTTACTCTTATTCATCCACTAATAATAATAGGCAAAGAAATGCGCTGCCTCTTCTTTCCCCATACCTCTGCACTGATGTCAGTCATGACGTGGAGATGTAGTTTCATCATTGCTGCACTCAGAGGCTGTGGCTGCATGCTTTTTTGCCCCTTCAGTGGGACCATCTCTTTCTAGCTCTCTTGAGCTAGGAAGACATCTGAGCTCTATGCTAGAGATACACAAGATACCAGCTCATGACATAGAAGGTGAAGACAAGGCTCAACAGAAAGAGGAACAGGACAAAGATAGTTTTGTTCAGTAAACTCACTTAATTCTGTTAGCAAATGTAAACCTTAAGTTTATGCACTAAAGGTTCAGGATACAAATTTATCTGTGTATATATTATTACTGGATTTGTAACTCTGTAAAGGTTAAGAAGCCAATACATAGATGAGAATTAAATAATGCAGTGTTCAATTAAAACTATTTTCACTCTAAGTAGCAATTTTGCATTTCACATAAAATTGTGGAGGAAGAATCAAGTTTCCCATTAAAACCAAAAGATTATGACTTAATATATTTAAGTGATGACCCTTTTTCATAAGAAGGTTTTCCACTGACAGGTGAAAAGGTACAGAGTGAAGTGTCAGGACATATGCATTGAAGACAGCATTGCACCTAAACCTATTTAATAACTGCAGTTATATGGTAAAAGAATTTTGTTACCTTGGGCTAATTTTTTCCATGCCCTGTGCTCTTAGAACTCTTAACTTTGGGAAAAAGCACCAGCCTACTGAATAGAAGATTATGCTTTCAACGGTGAGAAGATGCTGTATGTGCTCTTTCAATAAATTTCAGTACCATAGAGGTAACTTAAGTTCCACACCATGCAGTTACCATGGTAATGACCAGAACACACATTTATGCAAAGCATTTTAGCACAAAAAGCTCTCTTGCTCAGCTTTAATGTGCACAAAATTTTCTTTGGTGTATTCTAGTTTTTAATTTTTTTTTTCAATTGTAATCATATTTCAGATAACATTGTCCTTCCTCAGCCAGTTCTGTCTGAAGGAGGATATGGATATTCACTGACATTCTGATTAAACTACTAATCCTGCACAGGAAGTGATTCTTTTCAGTGAGATGAAGGGATTCAGAAATATCTTTGCAGTGTGGAACACCACTGGAGGTGAATATTTCAGGATCTTAAAACATTTAGCCCTAGAAGAACTCCGTGGTTTCTCCATAGACAGAAAATTCGGAACTTGAGACCCACAATTCAGGTACCTGAGACCAGGAAGGACAATATTCAGCATGTGTATCTAACTCAGTAGCATGCAAAGTCTTTAGCTGTCATTGGTTGCTTCTAGTAAAGTTTCCAGCAATCTGATGTCTTGCTTGCTTATGCACAGGGCTAGATCTGTTTCTGTCTCAGCAGACATGAGCAATGCAGCTCTTAAATAGCATTCTTCACTTGAGACACCCTAACCTAACCCTAACTGGCAAACTTAATCACAGTATATCAATTTTACACCCATTCCTTAGAAAAACCCCACAAACACAATGCTCAAACAGAAGGAACTGCTCTTTTACTCCTCTTCCTATAATAATGCTTCACCTTCCTTTCTAAAGACTTACTGCCCTACAGAAATGAATTCATAAGCAGCTTCACATATGACACTCAGTAGGGAGAAGGAATATCTGAGCCTTGCCAAATTTTAAATAGAAGCTTCTATTTGATAAATCATATAGGAGGTTCTTGGAGACGTGGATTGAAGTGATCATGCCACTCAGTGACTGGCCACTGGGATAAAAAATTATGATTCTGCCTCACTCCCTAGCTTTTGTGTCTTCTGAATCTTGTACCCCTAAGCCTATTCATGCTTCAACATGTCAAACGGATGATTTCATTCCCTAGTGTTCATAGCCTTATGGCTATCATGCTCTCCTGGAAAGCAGGGGCCACAAGACTGAAATATTTCAGACTGAGGGTACAGAATCAATGCCCCCCATACATGCAGAATGATCCAGCTAAGTTGTGCCTCCTTCCATCTCATTCTCTACATGAAATGAATACACCTCCTTCTGCTTTTTGAAGGGAAGTAAACTGAGTGAGATCCTAACTCTGTGAGATGGAAGGAGCTGACTAACTCATCCACTGGCTAGCTCAAGCACCTTTCTGGCTAGTGTACTGGCTCTAATGAATTCCATTCTGCTGTTTGTAACATAGCCTTTGCCTCATATGAAAGATTTTGTCATAAACTCAAGACTCTGTATTCTACAACAGCCAGCATTCAGTGACACCAAGAATTAGATTCATGGGTAATTTAAACAGTCTGTAGATACAACCTCATTCACACAGGAAACCTGAAGAAGCAATCAACTTTTCCACAGCAGCATTCTATCATCAGTTTTCTTCATAAATCATAAAGACGGCATGGCACATACACAAGGGAGGCTGTCTGCATGTTTGAATACTTACGCTTCTCAGAAAACCACCAGTAGGTCAACCTCTATACCTCCTAGCTTTGGCACCCTGATTATTAATTTACAGAGCAACCCTCTCAGGATTATCCCAGGAGGAGACAGGCACTGGGACTCATAGAATTCTGAAAATCATTGTTGTCATTAAACAACAAAGGGTCTGTGGTGGGGTGCAGTGGAAGTAAATATTTGCTTAGCCTCAGTTACCAGCCACAGGAGCCTTGTCTTAGATTGTCTGGACTGTTGCAGTTTCTACCAGGAAACAAATGACTGTGTAAGCTTTGTGTGTCCTGTATCTTTTCTATATTTTAACTGCTGATACTATCTGTTGTTGTAGTATGGTGTTAGATAAATAAATAACTTCATGAAAATTATTAGAAGGCACACGTGAATGGATCTGTCCAGTTTAAGTGCACGTTTCTCAGCTCAGTATCGAGCCCTATACCATAGCAAGAAACAGCTGTCACTGATAATGTATTTTATGAAGATACCCCTGTAGTTTATGTATTGCTCATAACATATTACTAATAACTCATTTATCTCAATCATTTCTTCATTATTGCTATTAATACTGCATTGTTACCACACAATCTATGAAGTAAATAACTAAACCATCACTGTAACAACAGATGGTCATTCATGACCATGTAACTACACGGCCATGGCTGCCCTACAAACTAATGTGCTACCTTCACTTGCAAACTGCAGGTAAAGCCAACGGTGATATTTTAATTTGCTAGAACTCACAGATCAATTATGACACAATACACTAGACATAATGAGATACTTATCTCAGAATAATCTAGTAGACAACTGTGTCATTTAAATGAATACCATTTAATATACATAGGTTGATTTTGCACGTAGAGTATTACAGGTCATTATAGATCTACACATGCTGTTTATTGATGGTTATGTACAGGTATACACAAAAGGCTTCCAAAGCATCCCACTGAAAATCAGAGTGAGAACTCTTACACCAGTTGTGCAAGTTTTGCAGTGACTCTGCTGCTGGCTGGCAGATTTTGCTGTTTACACCCATTCTATCCTATCAGAAGAGCCAGATTAGTGACAGGCAAAATATCTGGAGAATGCTGGCTTAATAAAGTGCTTTACTACAGGTAAATACAAACAACATTCATGAGATCTGGAGCACTTCTACAAAATCTGAGAGGAAGAAATATTTAAGACAAACAAATTGCAACGAGCCCTCATGAGGCATTACAGAAGATGACTGAAATTACTCTTTTTACACACTGTACAGACTCAGCCTCTGTACTGACAGCAGCTGAAGCCATGCCCTCTCTGTGCATCTCACAGCACTATACCCAAAGAAAGGATGAAGCAAGAGATGTGAAATAGTCCAGTGCAATGAGTTACAATTAAAAGACATACTAGTCCTATAAACATTCAATCCAAAGATCAGAAAGGACACAAATATTTGGGAATCATAGTTTCCAACTATCCTGTAAAACAGAGAAATACAGCTTTCAGGGATTTTTTTTTAAATAAGGAAATCTGAGTTGCAGAGAACTTAATGTATTGTTCAGCCTCTCACAGAAACTCAGGTGACAACCAAACACTGAACACTCCCAGTACTGGCATTTAAAAGACTTACATAAAATGATGATTTATGCTGAAAATCCTAAAATCCATATAAAAAGAAAGAAAACAATCAATATTATGTTAAAAGACACAGTTTCAGGTTTTCATTCTATCAGAAATAATTACAAAGGCAGATACTTACAGCTTGACATATAATTGGATATTTAATGCGATTAATTCCACCAGCAAAAACAGCAAATGTAAGAGCAGTATGGAAACAAAAGTTGAGAAGCATGTGCCATCCTTTTCTACTTATTCTGATTGTACTGTTGAGAAATCACATTTCAAAATTAAAACATAGCATATTAATTATGAAAATTGTGATTTTGAAAAAATGCTTAATACCACAGAATTATGTTCTCCGATTCTTGAATACTTACTTAGCAATCTATGTGTAGGGCAGAGTCTTTATTTATATAGCATTGAAACAAATGTTAAAAAGGTAAAATCAATGGTGAAAACTGTAGAGTCTACTGGCAAGGGTTTACTGACAAAGCTTTCTCCATCAGATCAAGCATTTAGAGTAATAAAAGCAAAGGGCTTATTCCATAGCTTCAGATATGCAGAACTTTAACAAGATATCTCTAAAGAATTAAACGGAAGCTGAAGATCAGAAGTCATTGCATTACGTTCACTTAATTAATATTTAGCAGCTTCTACAGTACAACACATTCCTACACTTTTAAATTGCTAATGGTCTTTAACAGAAGTATGCAGTTAAAATGGCATTTATGTAAGTCTTTCATATAAAGGAAAACAAGTTTTCTAAAACCAAGAAGATTTAGAAAGTTTCTTTTATCCAGTGACAGCTCCCAGTCATTCAACCATACTTGGTCTTAGATGCCAACACTGCCAAGGTAGCTGATCAAAGTGCTGCTCAACTGGAATTTGCCAGAAAGCAAATAGATGTTGCTTGTGGTTTTATATTGAATCATCAAATTAGAAATCTTAGGAACAGTGTCTAGAACATTTAAACATACATCTCAGGAAAGATATAGCTTAGCAACAGCTTCAGAAAGGTTGACATAACCTTTTTTTTTTATTTCTCTGGTGTAAACCACATTGCTGATATCACTATCCAACAGTAATACAGATTTTAGTTTATCTTTTCAGTGAGGGTTAGAAAAATCAAAGTAACTCACCGTAACGTTAACCATTTAACACAAGTACTTAAAATTGAATTCTTACCTGTGATGGACAATGTAGGTGATAATGGAAGCAAACAGGCACAACAACATAACTGCAGTACATGCATATACCACAGGGTGCAGAAACTCCCCTGGGTACTGGGGGAAAGACAGCACTGTCTTAAAATCCTATTGAGAAAGCAGAATGATTTAATGTTATTGGGCATGTGTGAAACTCTGGGACTTCATTTCAATATGTCCTGTCATTTCTAGCTGTTCCCTTTCAAGAACAGAAAAATAAAATTATGAACTTTTTTCTGTAGATATAGTTCATGAATTTAAAATAACATTAGACTGCTCTTTCATCATCTGCATACACTTTGCAAGACAGAAATTAACTGTTTTGTACAAGCAGACACATCCTAATTAAAAAAAGAAGGTCTGAAAAAATACATAGAATATTACATTCTCTAGGCATTAGCACTATCTGTTCCTTCTAATAATATGAACTTTACGTGTGTATTTTACTAGGATAGCAAGTGCAAAATACCAAATTATCATAAAGGTCTCTAAATGGCACATACACAGCTGCAGAAGAACCACCCAAAGAAACAAAAGCCATGAGAAAACACCCAAAACACTGACTGACTCGCTTTTGTATTAAAAAATATTTCCCAGTCATTACATCTCCTCTGACCCAGTGACCTTCACACTTGGTTGCAAATAGTCTACTCCCTATATCGAATCAAAGGCAGCTTGACAGCTATATTAACAGCAGAGTAAAGATCCATGCATCCTTTTGGACTCAGTAGTACCTACTGACACAATTCTTCACAAAAAAACCATAAATAAAAACTATTAGTATTGTTGTAAAATTAACCACATCAAATCCATTCTAAACTACTGGATCTCACAAGTAAGACATAATAGGAGAGCTAAATCTGCAGGTATGATGAACAGAAAGCAAATACAGAAAACAGTGTGTTTTCAGACCATGTGAATTATACCAAATATTACAGGTTCACTGTAATACATTAAGCCACATCTGTTTGTGGCACTACATATCTGCAAGCAAATACTATAAATTAGACAGATAAACTATCACTTGAGCGCAAAGTTTCATATACATGCCAGTTTCCATGTACAGGGGCAAAACTGAACACACATCCCAGAACAGAAAAAGCTTAAATCTGAAAAAGTACTGAATATGACAATCCATCAAACTCTAACACTGAAAATGCTGGCATGTATTTGAAAGAAATTTTTCTTATTTGTCATTTTTAGGTTCTCCTGAAAGAAGATTCAATGCCCTCTTTTACTGAGGTGAATTTTTGCCTTTGAAGACTGGGTCTGTAATAATAATACATTTTTAGTCAAACTTGCATACAGAGAGCTTATTTCCAGCACCGTTATTTATGTATATGAACTTATACAAGCAGCAAATGTTAATGAGTATATGCAATTATTAAGTCAGGAGGAAAGGTACTGTTCTGTTTGCCTTCCAGAAGTGTTCTTACAAGTAACAGATGCCCTAGTAGTCATTTTTCTTCATACAGTTCCTAAGATTGATTGTACCGGTTTCTCCAGATGTATATTAATGTCAGTTCTAAAACAGAGCAGCTTACAACATACATAAAGAAGATCATCGAAATGAACAAATAATGTAAGAACAAGATGGCAAATGTATGTCATCACATGCCATTTCTCTTCAAGTACTTCCTCAGCTTGTGTGTGTACCTCAGTTAATTCTGTCCACTCACCACCTGCTCCCCCCATAAGTCCTATTTAGCCCTGACCAGCTGATCAGGACTCAAAGTCAGTGGTGTAGTCAGTCATCACAGAGGTACTCTTATGATGTCTCCTTATATCTTTCACTACTCCTAAGCCACAAGCAGAATAGAAAAGACCTTTGTCTTTCACACCCCCCCCCCCCCACCACACCAA
>NDXB01015062.1:111841-126381 GCA_002631895.1 Agapornis roseicollis | reverse complement strand
AAAAAAAAAAACCCTTTTCTTTTCCCCCCCCCCCCCCCCCCATCTTTCTAGTGTGCATGAATATACATTCAGGATATCCTGAATTCACAAATTTAAAATAATTCTTTAAAAGACTCCTGGCTCAGAACTGCAACTGCATCTCTACTCAAACGCCTATTTTTGACCATCTCTTTTATTTTTTTTATTTGCATCATCTTCCCATTAATTCTTTTACAGAGTGAAGTTCTTAAGGAAGACTAGTATCTACCAGGAATCTTAAGTACAGTTTTGGCTCATATTACTAGAGTAGTAATGTAAATTCTAGGCAAGTTAAATAGAAATACTCTGCTGAAAATGATAAAATATTTACTTCTAGCTGTTACTAATATACTCATACTTTGGTATACCAATAGTATACTTTGCCATAATTTTACATACACACCTGCTGAATTTCTGTGAATTAAAAAAACTGCTACTGAAACTAATATAGTAGTAACAGTGCAGTTATTTAGAGAAATAAATATTTTGGATATTTCTAGGAAAAAAAAAATCAAACCAAAAATCAAACCTCCGAAAAGTTAACAAAGTTGTGAAAAATAAAACACAGTGAAGCTGCACACTTACAAAGCAACAAATGAAAACAATTTTACTTGAGGTAGCATAATTCAGTGTACTAAGGAGCTAGCTTTTAACAGTGTAAATGCAAGGATCAACCAATCACTACGTTTGAATATCAGAATACAGAATAAAAAGAAATACCGTATGTCCTATAGAAATATAGCCTGCAGAAGAATCAAGAACAATCAGCATCTTACAGCTAATTCAATTTAAAATAACCATTTTTTATTATTATCTCTTTTCTAATCTTGTTCAGTGATGAAATTTTTGAGTATAATAATGCACTGCTGCCAATGCAGAATATAGAATGTGCTTTTTCAGAGTTTCATATATTGATAATTTATTTCATTATAGATATATAAGAAATATATTTTGTTTGCTTTTTGATGATAATGAAATGTTATTGATCTGCCAACCTCCCCCGAGCAATCTTCCAGGGAAGACAACATACCGAAAATCAAGTTATTTTTTAAATGCTGTACACAAAGCAGCATAACTGTAATATCCAAGCACCACAGACACTTAGAGTGACAAGGGCATTTGAACAATCGGTTATGGTAACATTTAGGTTTCTATTTGTATTTAGATTTTAGATTACTAGTACTTAAACAAACAAAAAACCAAAACCCTTATATATTATGTGCCAAATATTAAGATGTTTAGGAGCACCACAATATGAAAATTATCTGTAGAGCTGGGTCTCTATGGAGAGCCAAACCACTGCAACAGACATTGAATGAAGCAGTTTATGTGCTGGAGAGAAGGACTGCTATTTGGCATGATCTCAACTGGCTGAACAGGCTGGAGGAATGGGTTCACAGGAATCTCATGAAGTTCAATGAAGAGAAATAAAAAGTTTCCCGTCTCTGGGACACAGTAATTCCAACAGCAATACAGGCTAGGGGACAACTGACTGGATAAAAGCTTTGCAGAAAAGGATCAGAGGGTCCCAGTAGACAACAAATTGAAAGCAAGGCAGTGGTGAGCCCTTGTGGCACATAAGGTGAATCATGTATAAGGCCGTGTTAACAAGAATGCAGGCAGCAGGCTGAAGGAAGTGATTATTCCCTTCTACTCACTACTTGTGAGACCAAATCTTGACTAGCACCCAGTTCCAGTACACGAAAGGTACTGATGAATTGGAAGGAGCCCTGTAGAAGTCACTAAGATGGTAAGATGGCTCAAGACCTAGATTCTAGGTCTTACATCTCCTATCTCCCAAGAGTTGGCCCATTTTACTGAGCTCCTTTATATAGTCTGGATCCCTTTATCCTCTGGTTGAAGCTGCACCACGAAGAATGCAAGATCCATTCAGAGAGAAAGAGCAAATAGAAAGAAATATGAAAAAGCAACCTGAGAAGCTGGAATCTTCTGAGAAGCTGGACTCACTACTATCTATATGGGGTAAGCATTCCCTGTTAGGTGAGCAGAACATGCCAGCTGAGGGCTTAGGTGAAGTCTATGTGCTTCCTTGCAGGCCTCTAAGTGACAGCAGAGCTTAGAAATCTAGCTCTTCACACTGGAAAACATCTATATATGCACATGCAGAGGAATCCCAGGGAATTTTGAAGTTTCCACTACACCACATGTCAACTTCCCAGATAGCAGGAAAACTTTCTGCATCTCTTTCACAGTCTTTGGTGCTTAAAATCTGCTAAGGTCTATTCTGTAGGTATAAAAATAGGTGTTTAAACAGAAAAAAAAATTTGAAAAGTTCATTCTTAAACCTCTTTTGATAAGTAGTCTGAGTTTTCAGAGTACCAAACCATGCTTCCACAGCCTGTTACAGGCAAACTGTGTGTTCTCTATTGAGAAACATCAAATACTGTAATTATGTCGACCTTTTCGATGACATCTCTGTAATACCTCCCTGACTCACGAATTAACTTTTCAAAAGGCTTAGACAGGTATTTTAATTTGGAGAAGACCTGAAACATGGAAGTTTAGAAGACTGTTTTTCAAGAATTGAACTTCATGAATAGGCCTAAGAAATCCTGCAATTGTCTCCAGTAACACTGAAAGTATTGAAAATATTCCTTTTGTGGCTGTCATGATCCCACCAATTTGGAAAGACTTAGAAGATTTAGTGATTGCTTGCAAAACAACAGGAGAAAAACCTTAGTATGATCTGCTCCTAGTATCTTGCCTCTCCTCAGTTTCTCATTCATACAATTTTCCAGATTGCTTCCAGAATAGTTTCTGGAAGAAATTTGCTCTGGTTTTGCCATCTCAGTCTCCTCAGTCTAACTATCTCAAATAGCCATCGACTGAATGTATGCTGCTTTTGCAAATAACAGCTACATATACTCACAAAGAAAAACAATTCCAACAAAGCCACCTATGTTGTTTGGAATAAGGAGATACATAGTGATAAAATATAAAAGGAGTTGTTTCTGATTTTATGTTAGTTTAAGTATTCTTCAGTATTACAATAAAACATTCTAACAGTATTATTAATCCATTTTATGCTAATTGAGAACAGCATAGTGAGATTTAAGAATTTTAATAGTGTTTATTTCGCAGATTTGAGGAAATTGCTATTGACAAACCAGTCTGAGGGGGAAAAGGAAATGCTGTATACAATTACAGTAATATCTATCACTATTGAATTGCCATTCTGGTCTAAGAAACATTAAAGAAAGAATAAAGGACAATGTATGCCAAAACATATTTAGCAAATTTTGAAATTCAATGTTGCTGTTAGATATTTTTGTTATCTCCTGAAGAGTTTTTACTCAGATACACTATGGCAACGGGACACTAGATTGGTCATAACATACACGAATATTGACCTGAAAAATTAGAATACTGATAGACAGTTCAGTTCACAAAAGAGCACAAATACATAGTATTTAAAGAGTAAATACTTATAATCAGTTATACTGATTCTTCAGAGTCTGTAAGTTCATAATTTTATTCTAAATCAGAAAATCATACTGCAGGGTTCATAGTTCAAGATCCTAGAGGGATCTCCAAAAGAAACTGAAGTGTGACTGTCTCTTCCTCCTACACGTAATGGAAGAAAAGACAAAATTGGGGACTGGTTCAAACACAGTGTATGAAGAGAAAGGCAGGAATATAGCTAGGGAATTTTGTTCACTGTATTTTCCTATTACCCTTAGGACATAACATTCAAAAGCTGATCAGAAATAAATAAATAGGACTCTGTTATGTCTGACATTACTATTTTACTTCTATCTACTGGCCCAACCCAGAGCAGGGTGAAGGCATGAAAGCGCAGTGAGGGAAGGAGATTGTACCTGCTTTCCACCTCAACCTCCAAACTGTACTCTGTCACTGACATCTCTTAACAACTGTCACAGAAAGAAATCAAATGACTCTACATGAATCCTTTCACTTGAAGAATGCTCATGCTTATTAATTATCAATCGTAGCTGATAAATCCTTGATTGCTGCCTTTCTAAAAAAGGACTGTACAAAACTTTAATTTTAACCCTTTTACAGTACACAGGTAGAAACAACTTCTACCAAAGCAATTCAGGGAACTTTGTCATACTATTTAAAAAGATGACAGATCAGAATATGTGCTATGCTAGCTACAAAAATGGTCACTTAGATTAACTGAGGCTTCATTTTAATCTTGTTCCACAGCAGGATATTCATTATTCTGATGGTAATGTAAAGCTTTATTGCTGCTCTTTAGCTTACTGATGCTACTTGAGTATTATGCCGTTACTCCAGAACTTCATAATCAATTATGAATTTTTATAGATTAATAGATTAGAGAATTATAGATTAATAACATGTATTATGATACTTCAGCTATTTTCATTGGCTACATACCATATGGTAGCTATTTTGAATTTACTTTCAGTTTGTTAGTATTTTAAAGTATATTAGGCACCCAGGTGTCAATTAAGAAGACATGTATAGGCACTTTATATTGTTTACATTATAAATTAATAGCTAAGTAGAACAAGGAAATATTTTTCATTTCTGGTGTGAGAACTGAACTGCCCAGAAAAAACACAGTCTCTATCAAATGAAACAATCCTTGACTTTATGCCACAAAACACTCATTAAGAAATAACACTTGAATGAAAATGGTCGCACATAATGAAGCTACAAAAGTTTTCCAATAGCTGTTTAGAAAGACAGCTGGTGTAAAACATATTTGCATGTGTGTGCATATATATATATATAAATATTAGTTAGGGTCAGGCATCTTTTTTCTTATAAGTGACTGCAAAACATGAACTAAGGAACATATCCCATTGTTTGCTACCATACCAACTGCAAAGCAAGGGTGAGTCTAAGCTTTTCTTGTTTTGCACAGATAAAAATGAAAGATGCACACAAGAAAAAAAAGCAAAGTTTAACTACTATAACAAGAAACTCCACAAAATCTCAACCAAAATTACATACCAGTTGGAAAAGGCACACTAAAACCTACCTCAGTTGCCTTTACAGTTATAGAAAAAACAATCTGCTACATCTTATCAGAGAGAAACCTGCATTTCACTTTGCAAACCAAAAATTAATTGTAGCCGTTGTGTCAGTATACAGTTTTTGCAACCAAAATCAAAGTAGGTATTTGCAAACCATTAGTTAACATATACTAACTACTCAAAGTTTCAGAACAGGCTAAACCCAAGCAGTTGAAAAAGGAGGAAGACATTTTGGGTGTGGCACCTGCAAAGTCAACAGGTACTTTCTTTAATGAATTTAGAAAAACATTCTCAAAGCAAGAGGATGTTTCACATTTGGGGAAACAAGTGGCTGGGTTAAAAAATGGAACTCACTGACGCCGTAGGAAATGAGGTGTGTTTGATGTTGTCAAATCTTAGAAACAGCTCTTAAATTCTGACCAGTTTGGGAATGGGTGAAAAAAATGTTCCAGTAACTCTGAGGAAAATCAGTTCTTAGGAAGTGGACGATAATATCTGCATTTAACTCATGGGTGCCACAGTCTTGTGCTATGATTGGCTGCCATCTGGGCTCCATCTGACAGCAGCAGATTGGTATTCTCTGCACACGTCCTCCCAATTCCTGTCTCCTATGTTTGCTGTCCCTTACACATACACACAATACATTATTTACCCAACTGTAAACATTTCTGTAATGTACACAAGCAGCAGCTACAGTGCAATCATGCACCAGCATTCAGGATCAATCTGGTATTAACAGCACACATCTGGCTATTTTTTTTTTTTACAACTGGTTTATAATAAATATTTTAATGGTGCAAACATTTTCTCACTTACATATGTTAGAAAGCTCTAATTTTTTGTTTGATTTCCTTTATTCCCTGAATAGTTATAGGTTGCTATTGCACACATATTTTTGATTTCTTGAAGGTAACTTTCTGTTAAGCAGGATAGTTAAATAACTGCAATGGGAACCGTAAGTGTGACTGAGAACAGACCAAAGCAGGCTGATGTGTTAGAACTGCACAGAAATATTTTTCTTCATGAACAGCAATTTGTTAAGAAGGCAATTAGCACTGGTATACACACTAAAACTCCTACAGGATCAACAAGGACAGCACTGCCCTTACTTAAAAGAGCAGAAGATGTTATTCCTCTCCATTTATTAAATGATTCAACATTGCGGTATGCCTGCAACTAATTAGTATGATCAACACAGTGCAGGGCAGGAACAAAAGCAGACCAGCCTCTGAGATGTGCTGATGTAAAACCATACAGGAGT
The DNA here is from genome assembly GCA_002631895.1 of Agapornis roseicollis. Taxonomy (NCBI): domain Eukaryota; kingdom Metazoa; phylum Chordata; class Aves; order Psittaciformes; family Psittacidae; genus Agapornis; species Agapornis roseicollis. The sequence goes on along the minus strand of NDXB01015062.1, from coordinate 120,114 downwards.
ATGCATTTTTAAACCCTGTCCTATAATTTATAACCATTACGTACTAATCTTTTCTTGATGGAACTTTCAGTTGTAAGACTGAATTTAACATCATTTCTGATTAGGCATGTCTCTGGATATTAAAACTGACCAGCAGATTTATTAACTTACTAGCAGTTAAATAACTTACTTTCTTTGACTATGTTATACTAAACATTATAGAAATCAGAAGGTCAGTTACTGACAAGAATAAGAGATGCACATAAAAAGAACATATATGAATGGCAAGAGAGAGAGAGAGGAGGAAGGAAGGGGAGAAGAAAGGAGGAAGGGAGAGAGGGAAAGGGGAGGAGAAGAGAGGTAGAGAAATACATGTATATCTGCTAAGTCATATACTTACCATTAGCACTGCAAAGTTACTGAAGTGCGTACTCTGAATGGTGGTAATATTGCCTGCAGAACTAATTATGTGGCACCCTTCTCCCCACCAGCCTCCATGTCCATCTAGAAGGTCAAAATCCCAGAAGGCTGCAATGGGGTCTATACCCCGTGCAAAGTGCCTCAACCCTATAGTAAGAGGGCTGGTGAGATTTCCAAAACTGCACCCATCTGCAAAAGCAACAAACTGAATCAGAGAGATGGAGCGGAAAACCTTTTATAAATGAATGCTGTGTAAAGAGATCAGATACACTAAACTATAGGGGAAAAAAGCAATAGGCATACATGCTTAATGGTCAGAATCAAAGATAGTGCTCACATTCAGAAAAGTTTGCAGTAGTATAAATAAATCTGAGCATTTCAATACCACAATGTATCCAAATAATCTGATCATTCTTAACAAAGCAGATTTTTTTTTTTTGTGTTGTTTCAGGTACTTCTATTGTGACCAGTGTTATACTATTGCCCATGTAACTGTAGAAACAGCTCAGTTTCACACTATGATTAATAGCTGAGATGATTCTGCACTTTGAAAGTCACATTAAAACATTTTTTTAAATGTTAATATAAATGAGAACACTACTCAGTATAAAATAAAATTAGTAAAATTGCCTGGGTGAATAATTAATAAACATAATGACTCACTAACACACATTATATCACATTTAGACAAAAGCTTTTCACAAAACCTGTTTTACATCCATTGTATCAGAAAGTATTCTGGTGAGTATTAATACATGCAACAGGGCACTACTCCCCCTCCAAAAACCTTATTTTTATCATTGCCTAGGATGTTAACACTGTGATTTTCATTGTGAAGTGTAAAAAAGGTGCTTTCCTATAGCACCATGCTTTAAGAAACAACCTCTGTAACAACATGGTCAAGAAACAGTAGTCCAAAATTTGCATTCTAGTCATACTGCAAGTGCATTTCTTTATTTGCAGGATAATCTTAATAAAATCATTCAAATTGCAAACATTTGTACTGAAGAAAGAGACTGTTTCCAGCCTCTCTGCACATTGTGCAGCCTCTCTGCTCCTCTATTCTCTACACAATCAAGTATACCGTAGCTTTTAGATTAAAAGAAATAATGCATAACAGCTCCTCACCTATTTTAGCAAAAACAGCTGGTGTGGCAACCGTCCTACGTTTCCCATCATCGGCAAGATTTGATGAGTTTCCTGTGCTAGGAAAGAGTTTTCCATTCCGAAAGACAATAAACTGTAGCTTGCAAGTGGAGTTATCAACAGATTGCCAGGCTGAAGACGGAGAGAAGACAGACTGTGGCAAATGAACTGAAGCTATTGCTACAGCATTCTGTACAATGAGAAAAAAAAAGAAACATTTAAAATGCAAATCACAACAGGGTTGCTTTCATGATGTTTTAAACTCCAGTACAAGAAATGTGTGCTGCCTTCCTTTTCCAACAGACTGGAAGCGACCACAGAAGCACGAGCTGTAACCATGGGAATAGGATCAGTACAGTGCATATTAAAAGGGAAAACGTTTTGATTGAATGTGAGAGTCTATATGGTCAAGCTCCCTGCTGCAGAGGTGAGAATGGTTCTTACCATGCCTGCTAGAGGGTCCATCAACACTGCAGATCTGATTTAAAGAGACAACCTCTACCAGGTTTTCTCCTTCACTTAAAACAGAATCAGACAACTTACAGTAAAACATTTCTCTGAAAGGGTACTTAAAGAGTATAAAAATAATTTTATTAACACAAAGAATTGCATCAGCAGAGAATTGCAAGTGCAGTAAACAACACATTTTATGAGTATGTTTTTCTTGCTTCATATAAGGAAAACCAGTTAACTGTGTTTCACTAGTTCAGGGTTAAAAAATATTACAGACACTAATGTACAAGAAGAAAACAAGACGGCACTGGGAGAAAATGAATGAAGACTGTCAGATCGTTGTAATGGCTCTGAGTTGTGAGTGTGTTATACACCCTTTTACAAGCAGATAATTCCCTTACAGCAGAGCTATACAATACATCAAACATTATGTTCTCAGGACTTAACTCATCAAACATTTTTTTCATACCAAAGTAGCAAACCAATCATTAAAGACTGATATTTGTAAGAAAACACAAATGATGAGCAATGGGAAAATAAACAGGGAGTCTGTCCTGAGCCTTGAAGTCAAAAGTGTGTGTATTTAAAAACAAACAAACTACAAAATGCTCTAATTTGCATTTCCCCCAAGGGCAAAGTATAGCTTCTGTGCACAAAATTTACATAGATTATCACACAGTTTACTCTAAGCACAAGTGCGCTACCTCTTTGAGAAGTAGAACAGTAATTTTCACAATGATGTAAACAAACATGACATTAATATATGTCCACATGCTGGGAGAACCATACATGTGGGAGAGAAAACAGATCAGCAAACTAAAAAGAATATGAGAAGCATCTACTGACCTCATGATAAATATGGGAGAAAAACATGAATAGTCAATGATGTCATTGGTAGGCTTAAATAAAGTCTTCTGTACAATTTTATCTTTATTGTCATGTATATTTTGGAACCAATTTGAGACTTCAACACTAAAAAGGGCAAGAATTCCTTTTAAAACTAAGTATTCTATCTAGGTAATGCCACTTACCAAAAATACTCAGGAAAACCAGAGCAAATAACAACAGGACATTTCTACACTAAATTTTTAAATTATTATGAAGGTTTAAATGACAACTAACTGAGCTAAGCAGCAAGCACTCATCCTTAGATTGTTTCCACTGCGTAATTCACTAAAGCTGATCATAATTGGCTTTGTCTCATGCTTCTGAAAAAGACATATTTTACTCTATGATATCCCAAAGTATCTGTATATCCTGAACATCTTATGATACAATTTTGACCATAAATTTGTTATCAATAAGTACGTACAGGAATTTTTGAAGTGCCATTTGTCAAACCTGAGATCACTGCTGAGGACTTACAGAAGTGTAAGACAAATTACAGTGTGCTTAACTTTATACTGAATATTTATTATCATCCTATGCTGAAAAAAGCAACAACTATGACATTAAAGTACATTACTTACATATTATACTCAGAAAGCTAGAAGCATCTGAATTAGCTTATAATAATGAAACCAACAGCTAAAGGCACTGGGATAAGCAACAATGTACTACGATGACAAAAGCAGTCCTACACAAGCCAGAGACAGTAGGTTTATAGCACTTTTGCTAAGAGGGAAAACTGTCTAAGTCTTTGTGGTTCTCTAATTTCTTCTTCACTAGGACTTACTGATACCAATGGGATATAGTAATAATGTATACAGGGCTTGGCTATAAGACTGGGGAGGTACAGAGAAGAGGCTGCACACATCTGAAGCACACAGATTGCTGGTGGGTCTGTTGACAGGTCGCACAGCTAGCGAAAGACCAAAGTGATGTCTACCCCCACCTCCTCACTATTGCCCTGTCTCTTCCCACATCCATCCACCCCAGACTCTTCACTAAGTTGCATAAAAATAAGAAATCTGATCATGGCACCCCAAAATCTTACCCACAGACTACAGCTTTGCCTCAGAGAGACAAAGTCAAATGCAGTGATAAAAACCTGTACTCAGCCTACAAATGATTTAGTGTGGACTGGTCACACTCCTCAGGCTGACTGAGCAAATCTCATATATGCAGCAACATCTAATTACTTACATGACAAAAAGACAAATTTACAGAAAATTATTTCCTTATTAGACTTCAGGAGGGTGTTTTTCCCTGTTTGCCTCCTCAAAATGTACCAAGAATATAAATACCCATAACATTAACTATTTAATAATCTTCACCAAATAATGTCTACAGCCACTTCCTGGAATACAATTTAATTGTGAATATTACCCAACATAATAACCAGGAAAGTATGGTGGAGCAACGGGCAAAGGGACAGGGCTGTTCATTGAATGGACATACGTACATGTAAAGTCAAGCCACTCACTGCACACCAAATATTCACTTTATGTAGAAATTCTTCAAATTAAACATCAAATTCTGCTACAGCAACATGCCTGCAAACAAGCTTCTGTGCTACGATACTAATGAGAAATGCACACATTGAGAATGCCCACACATTCACAATGCTGTTTAAAATATGAATAAATATTTGTGAACAATTTTACTTCTAAGACATGTGAGAATTTTTCCAATAGCATTACTCATTATTCACAGGAAAGGAATGATCTGAGCACTCAGGCAATCCCACTTAAGAAGACAATGGAAGGAGCCTGACTGGAGGCTTAGTCTTGGATTCTGCTAAAATAAGACAATGTGGTAATGAATAAGTGAGTTCTACACTCTTTCCTTAGTTTCACTTTCACTTGGTGAAATAAAAATGATGGTATTTCATTTGCTCTGCAAGGTGCTCCAGGGTCCAGAGATGAAACACAACATGGGAACAGATTACTAAAACCAATGACAGCAACATCAAATTTTGAGTGAATAACTGTGCTTCAGATGTTCCAAAATACACATGAATCATCCCATTTTAAAAACTTTTATTTGGACACCATATCACCACATCACATGTGAAGTGATATTTCAGAGCATGCTAGGGGCAGTATCTCAGGAATCTGCTCCACCTCTAAGAGGGAGAAAATGCTAGAAATAGAACCACCATCAAGTATCCTGCATAGGAGCGGCAGCAATGACACAGGTCAGCACTGGCATCTCATTTTCCCCGGAAAAGCTTAAGAGTCTGTCAGCAATTTACTAGTCAAGATCTAAATATTCAGTGAGCATTTTCAAAACAGAGTATCAATAGTTCCTTCATGACTCCATTTCACTTTTAGTCCTATTAACTGGATTGTACTGGCATTGATTAGAAAAACAAAATCCTGAACATACTGTAGATTTTTCTAAGAAATATTTTTCTGCTGGAAAATGCCAGTGTTTTAAAGTGCAAGCTATCCACAAACATCCACTCATTTACACATAGTTATGATAGAAAGCATACGGATTTCAAAACCTGCCCATATATTCAAAAGTCTGCTGTATGACCTGCAGCCAGGGAAAAAGGGCTTATCAGCTCTAAACCAGATCTGAGGATTTTCTGGGAGGTCTCCTAGGACTTCTGGCTCCTAAGACTTCCTGGAACCTGGGAAACATTCCAAAAAAACAAATGAAAGATTGTTTTCAACACTGAATCATAATTTGGAAAGTGCAGTTTTGTGAGTACTTTTGAAGTTTCATTTCTTGTTTCCATTTCAGAGCTACTTTTTTGTGCATGTGGATTTTTTTCAATATATTTGAGGAACAGAAACAGCACAAACAAATCCAAATGGATCCCAAAAGTTTTAAATGTAAATGGAAAACCTCATTCTAAGAGGAAGAGGTCCTCAGGATACTGAGAGCTACTGAGTTGTGATACGTTTGCAGCTCATGCATATATGACATGTTAAAAATGTTATAAGGGAACAATGAAAGATTGAAAGCAAAGTTTTTCCCCAGGTAATTTTATTCTGGTCAGCATTCCATTTCTTGTAATCAATGCTAGCACTTAGAGGGGATTTTTAAATATTTAGGGAAGACAGGTTCTTGCCTTAGGAGCCTTTGTGATATGTTGGCCCGTCTACTTTCATGATTCTTTGAAGAAACCTGCTACCACTTTCAATATTGTTCCTCCATTATCTACTTGTCTAAGATTTAGCACAACATCAAGAAACCATACCCATTATGAGATGATCAGTATCGAAAAAAAAAGATATTTGGTAACCACTGTGGAATGACATAAATTATTTTCCTTAGCTTTTTCTTGTGTATGCTTTGATACTAGATTGATTTTGAGTTCAAGCACTGTATTTTGCTTTGAGATAAAATATTTTTCATAGGAAAGCAGCCAAATTGAAGTCCTCAATCCTAAGGTATATTTTTCCCTCTGCAATTTCCTCAACTTAAAAACCAGCACCTTAACAACAGGTTGGAAGAAAACTGGAAGAAAAAAATTAGAAAAAAAAAAAAAGAAAGAGGAAATAAAATAATCTGAAAGCCTGGCAGAGAACTGGAAAGGCAACTCCACTGCTTCCAGATTGTAAAGAATCTGATGAGGTGTTTTATGGATTCAGATGCATATTATATTATTATGATATGCATATTATATTATTAATACTACAAGTGTGTTGCCAAAATAGGCACAAGCTACATAAAGTTAAAGTAGCAATAAAAAAGAACACTGGAAACTAAACTGTATGGGTAATAACCTGTATTACTAAATATGTACTGAATGAGTTAACAGTGTGGTCATCATAGTAAAATTAAGCAAATAAATTATTTACGCATGTACAGTTGATTTTATTTAGTCACAGCATCTTCTTAGAAGCTACTCAAGATTTTAGTTTGGATTGCATGTTAAAAGTTTGGCAGTTAACATAACAAAGAAAGTGCAAAATGTTTTTTTTTCAGCTGTCTCCCTGGTAGATACTTAAATAATACTCCTCTAGAATTACAGAAGTACATGATATATGAGATTAGGACAGGCATGTGGCCCAGTGCTGTGAGGATTTAGGTAGACCGTACATGAGTACTGATCTCCTTTTTTGGCATGAAAAGTATCAACAAACAACCCCCAAAATTTAGACTATCTGGGAAAATGCCAAAGAAAGGTTCTATAAAAAGAACGAAAACATTGCCAGTTTGAAGAAATATGGTTATACAAGACACATACTCAATAACAAACAATTTGACAGGTCCTAAAAGAGATAGGATTAATTTTGTATTTCTTTTTTTTCTAATGAGGAGGCACCAAGTAAGCAAAGTATGCAATCCTGAGCCATGTTAACTTATCTACACTTACTTGCTCCTCATTTGTCACAGTTTAACTACCTTTTTTAGGCTGCTGCTTAACCACAAGTGTGTAAGGCTCAGGGATGACTAGCAAGTGAAAAGCAAAATTTACATAGATTCCCAGAGAAAAATGAAGAGGTACTTCCAAAAATGCAACATAAAATCACCTAGCTGTTGAGATAAAACTGCTAAGTACATTACGATTATTATGTGATAAAGTCATTATGTAGTAATGCTGCAGCCCACATCTATCTCAATATCTGTAAACCTAAGTATAGAGCCCAAGATATGTTTGTTCTAGCCAGGCATAAATGCTGGATTAATGCAAAGTGAAAGTGTGGCATCAACAAGAAATATAGGCAAATTTTACGAAAAGTTCTCACTAATTAATAACAAAGGTTTTCTAGAGCATTTTCTAGAACATTTCTATAGAAATGTTAGATTTATCAAATAGCAAGCAAATTTTTGAAAAGCTGGTAATATAAAATAATCTTGGAAAATCTTATCATCAGTAACCCTTTTCTAATAAAATTTAAAACCAAAAGTAGTCTCCATATTAGGATTTTGCATTTCAAATTTGAAAACTTGGTAAACTCAGGAAATTCACCGAAAAAAAAATAACAGGACTTCCGAGACTGAGAATGGATAAGCAGATCAAAAAGGACAATGAGTATAATCAGAAAGCCTATGAAGAAGAAAAAAGCTCACTGATCAGTGAAACAAAACAGTATTAAGTTTCAAGAAACTGATGGATATCATGATAATTGCCAAAAAAAATTTACATACAACAGTTAAGTTCTCCAGATCTATGGTAAAAAACAGGACAAAGCAAACAGTAGAGCTGCCATACAGAAGGAAGCAGGTAATACATATTTTTATGTAACCTCAATGAAGGGGATGATATTTACATGGAGACAATGTTAGGATCAACAATGAGAAAAAAGGAATATAAAAAATACCATATATGTCAAAGCAAAATTCAAGAAAAGCTGAATATTATTATACAAATATTTTAAAGAACTGATACATGAAAATGGAATTTTCTTTTTTTTCTTTACTTTTTTTTTTTT
>NDXB01015062.1:86286-111764 GCA_002631895.1 Agapornis roseicollis | reverse complement strand
AATTTTAAAAAAATAAAAAAATAAAATGGAATTTTTTTTTTTTTTTTTTTTTTTTTTTTTTTTTTTTAAGGAATCTACCAAGTTGGTCAAAAAGCAACAGTGTCTGCTCTGTAAAATGATTTGCAGTTAGGGTGAGTGAGTGAGCCAAGTTTGGCATGTCAATAATGATCTAGACTTATGCAGAAATTAACAATTTCAACGAACAGTTTAAGATCACTCCCAACTGCCACTGCTGCCATATTGGTCTACTTCTGGGTCCAAAGACAGGCAGCTTTTAATGAGTTCAAAACAGCTGACTAGTAAATTGCATGAAAATATGGTTTCCTTAAGCACTTCTATATGGACCACTATATCATTGTTTCTGGGTTCTAGTGTGATTCTCTGAAATTGCTTATTCGTAAGTGCATAATTCCTCCAAACCATAGGTCAGTGTTCCAAACTTCATTATTAATACATTCATGAACATATGGTCAGAAAATCTAATACTCTTTTTCTAAGAAAAAAAAAATGTGTGGAATTTTACAAGACACAACTGACCTGTTAATCTGATACCATGAGGGAAAAAGAGAAAGTGAAAGGAAAAAAAAATAATTCAAAGATAGCACAAAGGGAGAAAGGGTAGGTTTGCTAAAGATAAATAATGCCAGCTCCAAATGACAGTACTACTTTTATAGACAAGGTAATACAATTCACCTAATTTCTCTGGTTCAATAGAATATAAGATGCTATCTAACTGAGAGCTGACTTAAGTCATTGAGAATTAGTAGGAAATAGTGTCAGGTGAATAAGAAACAAGCTAAACTTTACAATACAATTATTGACTTCAAAAGTAGAAGACAAGCTGGAGTGAATATACCCAAAGTTTCCAGAAAATCAGTTTAGTTCCAATTTCTATTTGATGACCTTGAAAAAATGTCATCTAAGACAATGTTCTAAATCATATGTTTTACAGATTTATGAAGAGAACTTCTATTATAAGCTGGTGAAATAGACCACTTTGGAAAGCAACAGAGAAGGGAAAGGATCTGAAAGCACTGGTTGATCACAGAATGACTCAGAGCCATGATAATTTAACAATAAAAAAACCCCAATGAATACAGTCCAGAACATACCAGATGAAGCATTTCCATGGAAATACTCTAATTTTAAAGGCCTAATCAGAAACACACTATGTAGTTGTGATCAACTGGGCTCAGTATCAGTCCATAATAGAATGGGTATAGAGGATGGCTCATAGGGTCATCATTAGAAGTAATAACTTGTTTCACAATCACAGAGTAAAAGAGTTTAGCTTTGTTAGCCTAGCAAAATGAAAGAGGCTGTGCCTGTTGTCTTTAAAAATACCATAGGAATAGTATCTATGGAGGAAGAAGAGTCATGTGAGCAAATAGCCAGCCTGGCCTTTAACACTTCCAGGGATGGAGCAGCCACAACTTTATGTACCGGAAAGCTGCTTTGAAGTTTCCCAAACCCTTCTCCAGGCTGAACAATCCCAATGCTCTCAGACCATCCTCATAGAAGAGGTGCTCCAACCCTCTGATCATCTTCATTGCCCTCCTCATAACACTTAACTCCAATATTGTGGCAATTTCAAAGACAGCCTTTGAAGCAACTCAATTATCAGCTGAAAAAGGCAATTCTTCAACACCCTCAGAACATCACTGCTCCAGTAGCTACAATGTAAGGACAAAGATGAAGAACCACATTTGTAAATTATATACTGCTGATAATTTGTTAATACACTCTTTGTGTATTCCAAAATTCCACATCGGCAAATTAATTTTAAAATTTCAAAGTTTTACACAAGTTTTCACCTATTATGGTAATGTATCCTTTGCCCAAATATTTACAACAGAAGAAACACTGTAAAACAAACCAGAAATCAATAAGGGGATAATATGATATAATTTGAATTTTATATAAGAAACACCATTTTGTTATAATGCTAGTTATCAGTTTTTATATTCAGTTTAGATTAAGTTTTTATTTTAAGGCTCTTTTCAGATATTTCAGACAGTACTACATGACTACTTCAATTCAAGGTTCCTTATTGGAAGCCAAGCAGAGCCCACAATAGATTTGTCATAATACAGAACGTTAAGCCAGAGAACGCATAAAATTATTCTTCCTGGGAATGTAACAGTTCTTAAGGGTGTCTTATGAGCTTTCATCTTGAACTTGGAGGTTTATAGTTTTTCTTTTGGGGGGGGTGCAGAGGTAGGGGGGCTAGAGGGAAGATCTATGAAGCCTTAAAGGCTCAAATTCACACTAACTTTCTGCTGTTTTCCTCTGGACCTACAGAGACTCTCTGCAGCTTCATTTTTAAAAAGGATGGCTTCTGGCAGTGCACTCTACAGGAAGACACACCCTATTAGCAGTTTGGTTCACTGAGCCCTTCAGGGATGCATTAGCTCCCAGAAATACTACATTTTCCTCTGAGCAACCTGGGATGAAGGAGTATTTTTCCTTTTTATTTAGAAGCTCAGTTCATCTTCAGGCATTAAGTATGTGAGATCTGTCTGGAAAGATGATACACATATTTGATTTTATTATTACACTGATGAGACTATGCTTTTAATTATTGTGGATGCCCTCATAGGATGGGACAAGCATATGCTAAATTGTTAGAATTTTTAAATATAAAGTCACAACAAATAATCTCGTAAGTTTTCTAGTGAAACATCAGCTACATAATTACAAAGCTATCGCCATGGATCTTAAAAAAGGGCATCATAATTTTACAGAATACCTAACTAACCAAATACCTTTTACAGCTCATTGACCGTTGAATTCAATTATACGTAAGTATTACCACTTTAGAAGAAGGAGTCATTTGAATTCTAGCTTCACTATACTGGCATATATGAGTGTTTTTGCCATGACCACTTCTAATTTATTTTTTGAACTAGGTGAACTGTGTTAATGTAGCTCCCATAAAAGTCTTACTTTCTGCATGGTCCATAGCCTAGTAATTGTCATACATAAGAAACTATCAGGATGGGAACAAAGAGAATTTCCCACTACTCAGATATAAAGTGTTAACAAAGATATTTCTGAAGGTGAAGAAACACAATTTGATTTAAATGAGAAGAAATAGTAGGTGGCTTAGACACATAAAAGAAAACCACTCAGCAGTAAACAAATGCCATACACATTTTGATAGAGTGCAGTACATATTGTTACAGATTTTAAGATTTTTCTGAAGTCTTAGATAACCTGTGCATATCCACTTTTGAATACAAGTACCCAGTGATTCATTAGGTAATACAGTAATTCAGAATGACTGAATATTACAACTATTTTAATTATCCTAGATGATATAATTTCTAATTTCACTTATGTGGTATTCTCACCTAGTTAAGCTAGATATACATGAAAGTTCATTTAGCATTACATAAGTGGGAACATCATGAAAAAGTGCCATGCCTTTTGTGTCCTGGTTTCAGCTGGTATAGAGTTAATTTTATTTCCAATAGCTGGAAAGGGGCTGTGTTTTGGATTTAATATGAGAACAGAGCTGATAAGGCAGCAATGTTTTAGTTGTTGCTAAGTAGCGTTTACCCTGAAAAAGGACTTTTCAGTCTCTCGTGCTCTGCCAGTGAGGAGTGGCACAAGAAGCTGTGAGGAAGCACTGCTAGGACAGCTTACCTGAACTAACCAAAGGGATATTCCATACCATACAATATCATGCTCAGTATAGAAAATGGGAGGAGTTGGCCAGTAGCCAGGGACAGGCTGGGCATTGGTAGGTGGGTGGTCAGCAGCTGTATGTCCATCACTTATTTTTCTTGGGCTTTATTACCCTCTCTGTTTTTTTTTTAATCTCCTTTTTCATTATTATTGTTTATATTTTACTTTATTTCAATTATTAAACTGTTATTGTCTTAACCTATGGGTTTTGCCTCTTTCTGATTCTCCTTTCCACCCCACTGTGGAGATGGGGTGGGAGTGAGCAAGTGGCTTCATGGTACTCAGTTGCTGGCTGGGGTTAAACCACAACAAAAAGATTAATGTCAAAATTTTTAACAAATGATTTTGATGATATAATTTTCCCGAGGGAAAATAAGGTTCTACATTGCACATGATGTAGAGAAGTCCAAGTAGTAAGTGTTTTTCTGATGCTGCCTTTTCATAAGAATGACTGCAATGAAATACTGACATTGCTGCTGGATGACTACTGAAACATTGCCCCTGTCTGATAATGGAGGAAAGCTGAAACTGCTGAAAATAATTTTTTTGCAATTCGAGTCTTTTAGAAGTGAATTTAAAAGTTCCACACCATGAAACTACTCAATATTCTACAGATTTTGAATCATTTTGATATTATCATCAGGAATGATCCCTACTGCCTGTAGCCATTAAACAATTCAGATCCAGTATTACTGTTGCAAGCCGTAACTTGGATAAGGCATATATCTAGAAGCAGATACAAGATTGTTACATTCTTTTGCTTTGCTACATAGAGACAGTTATGTATTTGAAAGAGAAAAGTGGAAAGACCACCTTTTCTTCAGCTCACATACGCACAGTCACACCTTCTTTCATTCTATTACAAGATAGAACTTCATTCTCCCCACAATAGTAAAGAAAATATACCTCCTCAAGAGGAACAAATATGATTTCTTCCCTCCTTCTGTTCCCAATTGTTTTTCATTTTGAAAAACCAATATATTTTAGTCTCCCACTTGACAAAACAATAATCTACTTCTTAATTTCAGTCTATTTATTAGGTTCTACTGTACAGTCAGAAAACGTGTCATATGAAGGAATGCAAAAAAAAAAAAAAGAAAAAGTGAATAAATTGAGCACAGTTACATTGGCAAGTGAGAGGTTCTCAGTTACAGAAGTGTCTTCACATTAGGAAGAAAATACCCAAGGTCTCCAGATGCTGGAGTTGTATGGTGGTAAAGTGGATGTATATCAATAATGGCAAGTGACATTTTAAGAGAATTTTTCTAATTGAGATGTTAAATACAAACAAGATGGACACTCCACTACTGCTAGTGCCTGTAGTTAGTAGCTGCTGCTCCACAAAGCTCCCATGCAAAATCACATACCTGGCTTTGTAAGTCTTGCACTCATCTTCAGGATTCTGATACACCCAGTGTGGACATAGGAGATAAGATATTGAGCTCAGTATGACAATGAAATGGTGAAGTCTGATTTTCTCCTTTAAAGTTCAGTTCTGGACAAGTGTCATGCTGCCAAGTCAGAGCAAAACTAAACATAGATTTGGTACATGTTTGTGTGTAAAATAAGAGACCATAATTGTTAAAAGGATTTATACAAGGCTAATTTACCTAAGATAACTATCAGCACTAATGGGCCCAAATGTGTGCCATGTGATGATGTGAGCTGTTGTTTCTGTCTTTCTTGGCTATTGAACAGAAAAGGAATAGTGAAAAGGGGTCCAATTAGAAATAAAGTTTCCAATTTGTTAAGAATAGCACCGTTTTCCAAGTCATTCTATTTTTGGATTACATACAGAAAACAGATATTGCCTGAAGAATAGTATATTCACCTTTTTTTTTTTTTTCCCCTAACAATGTGAGTTGTTTTCTTCCAAGTAATGTATTTGCAGATACATTTTCTCCAACAATCTAAACTAGAATAATGAGGAAGCTTTTAAAACAAAACATTGTGGGTTGTGTACCTAAGGTCACTGTATATGTGAAAATCTGTTCTGTTGGCCCTTTGGTTCAGCCAGAAAGCATTCAGAGACAAACAGAACACTTTCACCTCCAACTGAATTACATGTACTCTTCCTCATTCATCATCCTCATTACAGATTACTTGTTTATCTGGACAGATTCCTTAGCTCAGAATGCATCTATTCTAACAAGTGTTTAGGGATAATCTACCTTGATTAATTCAATTAAGTGTTTGGATTTTATTTACTTTTTTTTATATAAGGGGTTTGTCACAGAGTTATGGCAACATCAAAAATATTTGCTAGCATTATCCCATGGTAAAATCCAGTAAAAACCACAATGGAAGTGAGGTCTGAGTGCACGTTCCATCATACCATCAAACCAATCAAATGATAACTTTCTACAGTCCTTTCAGCTGAAGAAGGTTGGAAGGAAACTCACTCTTATTTCCTGATGTTTCACAGATACCGAGAAATCACCTAGGCATGCATGAAAATTTTTCTTCTTTACTACAAAAATAGTCAGTTGACATAGTCAGTGTTAGGCATTTCATTTCTAAAAGCTGACCAAAATCAAAAGGGTTTTGTAGCTCAGTGTTATGAAACAGTGATGATGTTCTCCTGACCAAGATTTTAAAATACTAACTTACTATCAGCTCTTCTCATCAGTCATTGTTACATGAAAACTCTTAACTTATATTGGGTGAAGATGATTTCATATTTCTGGGGCAGTATGCACTGTACTGGTCTCACACAAGAGAGCACTTTCAAGTAGAGATGCCAAAGGAGGTCACTTGAGACTTCTTACATGGTGCATGAACCCAACCGAGGTCTGCAGTAACAGCAGGAGGATCATCCCCTCATTCCCAAGCAGTGACTGCTGAGAATGAAGAAACATAATATAACTGATTTCTAACACTAAAGATTTCTTTAAATACATGAATAGGTGCTAGCCTAGCTGAAATTAGATGGACAAAATATGCATAGTAATAAATGAAGATTGAGAACTAAGAATTTACATTATTCTTCTCTCCCCATTTCTCAGATTGAACAAAAGGGAATAATAATCTCAATTCTTCCAAATGCAAAGTTGCTTTCAGTTTGCAATGTACTACAGACACGGATGGGAAAACATAGCCTTTTTGGTTTGCTCCTGGCTTTTGAATTAATACAAGTTTTCAAGTATTAGTGCTGCAGGGCCTATATACTGAAAAAGCATCATCAACATGTTCATTAAAATTGCAGTCTATAAGCCATACAGTGTTCACTTTTAAAATGTTGTAAAACAGTTATATAAGCAGCAAATTTCCAATTTAATCAGTGGAAAATGAATTGTTTTACATTGCTATATATAAGCATTTGCAATGGTTTGAATATTTTTGGTCTCCTGCTCTTGCTCTACTGATTTTCTAATCTTTTTTAGTAAAGGTCAATTCTTCTGGCATCAGTATATTTAATGTGTTTACAAATTTCTACCAAAGGCCTTTATTCTAAAGGGCTTTATTTTAGCAGTCAGACACATCAACGGTGTGTATAATTCAGACTTTTTCAAGGGCTTCAACTGCCAAATTTGACTGATTTTTTTCTCATGTTATCATTCTTGCTGAATCATTTCAAATCTCCTGTTAAACTGATGTGCCTTTATTTTAGGCAGTAGCATAAAAACTTAGTATCTTAACCATTTCACTACCTTTTTCTTCTGGACTCCCCAGTTTTACTTTTTCGTTAAACAGGATCAGACTATTTTGCTGAAGCCTGCACATTCATTTCTGGACTCTTATGACTGCTACTACTAGATGCCGATATGAGTACCTGAGTGTATGAATTAATTATTTAGGAGCAAGGATCTGTCAGAAATATGCTCAAGGAGGTAAAGGGAAAGAAAAAATTTTGACTCATGCCAACTGAAGAACTAACATCATGTACAAAATTAATAACTAACATTATTAGCTGAAAGACTGTATTTGAGGAAAACCGTCAGGCTCACAAATTGTCTATCTTGGCAATGAGAAAGATTTCTGGATTTTTATCATCAGGACTTCTGAGTTCTGGAAGATCTATATATCTACAATGATATGAAAACACTGCTGCCAAGGGCACAGACTCTACTAAAAACTGCATACCTATTTTTCTCAGACTATTGTGTAACATAAGGAAGTATGAGAGCCTAGATAAAGAGAGAAAAGAGTAATTTAGCAAACTAATGACTAGATTTTGATCTCACTTCCCCAACTACACCTAGACCTATTATCTTCTACTTACTTCACACAGGACACATCAGTGAGAAGCAAAAGTCTTTTCTTGGAAACAGCATTAAAAGTCTCAAGTTTAACAAAATGAAAGAAGTTAATGTCCTACATAAACACAGAAATAAAAAAACGATTGGCCACGCTGTGCTCTTCTGCCATTGTAAATTTTGATATTCCCTCATTTCTTCATTGGATCTACATTAAAAGTGCAGTGACAAATACAATCATAAGAAAACAAAACTGTATTCACTAGCTATAAATACCTTACAGTTCATCTCTTATCATTTTGTTGGGGCTCTCTGAGGAACACACAATACCCATAGTTTTGGTATCTTCTAGCTTTTTAGATTTCTCTTTGATGTCTCTTTTCAGAAGCAATAAGCCAAAAATGATGCAGTATGCATGTCTGAACAACAGCATTTTCTTGCTTTGTAACCTTGACATGGAGAATGCAACATACTTGCACTCACTAAGCCATGGACTATTCAGCATCATTGTGTTAGCTTTACTCACCAAGTGGAATTAAAAACTGCACTACAGTTACCATGACAACCAGCTGTCTCCCACATACAGCATCAGTTTGAATCTGTGCAGACCATTTCTAACACTGATTTAAGTCAACAAATTCAGTACTACCCTAGGGTAAAAATCTGGTTTAAGAACAAATAAATATTTTCAATTTCATAATATTACTTAGCCCAATACATTAATTCCAAGCATGGCTTGGGAGATCTTCAGAGTGCTGCAGTGACTTTTCTTAGAAATTAAAGGTGAATGGTAATCTTTGGTCAATATACAGATGGGGACCACTGAAATTCCTGACTCAATGAAAATGTAAGAAGCAAATGAGAAGAGAAATTATGACATTCATAGAATAGTTTGTGGAAAAAATACATTAGAATATTTCTTTAATAATTTTCTAAAATTTACATTTGAATGATGCTGTTGATTACCTTGGATAGTATCTCTAACATCACCAGTTTATGCTCACTATACAGACTCTTAATAGAAAATAAAGTGTAATCCATATAAATCCCAAAGTATCAGCCATCAATTCTCAATTGGGAAAATAACCTGAAACTTAGTTCCTCTGTAGTAAACACGCAGGACAGCATTTGCTTGTTTGTTTGTTTGTGTTTGTTTTTTGTTTTGTCTTTTTTTAATGTTTACTTGTTAATTTGAAACAGCTGAACTATAAAGGAGAGAGGCAACAGGAGTATATCAAATTTATATCATATTTACACTGTCTGGTGAAACATCAAACAATTGCATGTCTGATCATCAGTATGAAGTAGCCACCTGGCAGTTTTCAGATCCTTTTGATCAACAAACATTCTTTCAGTAGAGAACAGTCAGTTTTGATTGGGGTTGTTTAGCCTCAAGAAAAGGAGGGTTAAGGGAGACCTCATCACTCTCTATGATTACCTGAAAAGAGATGTAGCAAGGTGGGTGTTGGTCTCTTCTCCCAAATAACAAGTGATAGGACAAGAAGAAACAGCCTCAAGTTTTGCCAGAGAAGGTTCACACTGGATATTACAAAATAATTTCTTTATGGAATGGGTTGTCAAGCATTGGAACAGGCTGCTCAGGGAAGTGGTGGAGTCACCATCCTTTGAGGTAGTTAAAAGACCTGTAGATGTGTCATTTAGGGACATATTTCAATGGTGGACTTGGCAGTGCTAGGTTAACAGTTGAACTTGATCTTACAGGTCTTTTCCAAACTAAATGACTGGTATGACTGTCATTGCCTAAATACATAATAGCAATGTGGTCAGGTTTGCTTACAGAAAGGTAGGATGTATTGTTATGAGGAGAAGGAAAACAAGAACCTCTATAACAATGTAAAAACCACATACTAATTGTGCATATGAATACCGAGTGTGGGGAAAGAGGGGAAAAATGTTTTTGCCTTTTTCCCTCAGCAAAAAGTCTGCACAGTCAAAGGTAAATGACAATGGGAAAACAAATGTGATTGTTACTGGAACTTAACAGATCTGTAACAATCCATTAGCTCCTAGATTGAGCTGCAATGTAATATCATAAAATAAAATACAAAATTAAATCAAGATGACAATATAGGCAGATGTTAAACAGGGGAAGTTTAGATTGGATATAAGGAGGAAGTTCTTTACTGTATGGATGGTAAGGCACTGGCATGGGCTGCCCAGGGAAGTTGTGAATGCTCCATCCCTGGAGATGTTCAAGGCTAGGTTGGATAGAGCCTTGGGTCACATGGTTTAGTGTGAGGTGTCCCTGGCCATAGCAGTGGGGTTGGAACTAGATAATCTTAAGGTCCTTTCCAACCATAACTATTCAATGATTCTATGTGAATCATTTCACCCTGAAGCTGAATCTATACCCTTGTGTCAAAGATATCCTTAATGGAGTTAAAGTAGCATTGCTAAAAATTAATGGATGTTTTCCTTTTACATTTCAAAAGATCATTAAAAGTGTCATGAAAAAACCCAACAAAAAAAAAAACCACAACAAAATCCTATGGTTGTTTATTCTAAAGTAAGGAATAAAGACTTTCTGATAGCAATTTAAATGATATATAACCCCCCAAAATGATCTCACTACTGCATTCTTCTAAAGCAGGACTCACCAAAAGTTTTTATAAGCTTGCTGGATCTATGCCTCTTGTGTGCATGGGTCTGTATTAACATTTTAGTTTAGATTTAGAACACTGGTCTCTTATTCAGATATTATTCTCATCCTATCATATGAATGCCAGTTTTCAGACAAATTTCCTGATAGTATTTCTACTGCCATACATTCACAAAACACTCTCACAGTGCACAATTTGGATTCCATCTGGATAAAACAGTCACAAAGTGCACTGATGAGCCACATGAGACCAGACTAGAGCTAATCTGGAACATCCTTAAATACACATAGTATTGATACTGGGTTTTCAGTACCACCTGCTTTGCTCCACAGATTTGTACCACACTGGTTATTAAAGTGGAATTAAACAATTCTCACTTTTTACAAGTTCCTTCTTTCTTTATGTGAGTCTGGTATCTCCTGGTTCTTTTCACCTTAGGACTAATTGATATCTGTCTTAATATCTAAGCCTCAAAACCAGCTAAAATGTAGTTCTTGCTCTTCCTTGCATCAACACTCCTCCTTTTCTCCTTTCTAAACCTGTAACTAGTTCTCCAATCCCCACATTCATCTCAACCTCCACATACAAGACCTAGAACTTCTGTAGACTTATCGTTATGCCTTGTAACAGCCAACCTCACCTGTTGTCTCATTCAAGGACAACTAACTGAGCTGCAATTGAAGTACTTTTCCAAATCAAAGGGAGTCAACAAATCTAAACTGAGATGGAAAGCTTCATGTCTAGACATTAATTTCTACCTGTAAATCTCCTAAAATAGATCTCAATTAGGCAATTAAAACCTACTGAAAAAGACGGTAGGATAAAGAAATGGGGAGAAGCAGAAAATGAACAACATGTGGCTCTCCAAATGGTATAAGGGCAGCTAATCTGACCTGCCTATGAGGATTTTCCTATTAGAATAATGGCATTCTGACACAAAATCTTGTACCTTACATATTCAGGTGATTAATACAATGTTAGCTTGTTTAAGGAAACTGCCTTACCAAGCTCTTGTTCAAGTTATCATCAAATTCAGCCCACTTTTGTGCTCTTAAGATAACAAATGAGCTGTAAGTGCTACATTTAGCTTTGGGTGCAATAGGGGAATGAAAAGCAAGCTTGCCACTCTCCAGAAGTAATATCATGGTCTGGCTTTAAGATACATGCAGGATAGCATGTGAAAAGGACAGGATAAAAGCTGGAATAAAATGCAAAAAGTAACTTCACTTTGTTACCCTTGATTCAGATTGGCAAAAAACAAGAAAAAAGCCTCCCCTTTCTCCTGAATACTAGTTTAGTAAAAAGGAAATAATGTTAATTAATTTGAATAATAGGGAGAAGAAAGATAATGCTTGAATTGACAGCAGTTTTTCATCTAGTACGAGAGTTCTAGATTTGTTTATGAGGCTCAAACACACTCCAGCAACCCTTGCTAACTGAAAAGGTGGAGAGACTTGTGATGACCTGAGAGTTTATCCTCAGTCTATTCCCATTACTACTGTTATCACCAAGCAGAGAATTGAATAACCTCTTTTATCTAGAAGCTGGCATTTCCTCTCTGAATATGAATATTCTAACAAAAATATATTGTTATTTTCATTGTTAATTGACTGCTGAAAGTAGACAGTACACCTCAATGCTACTGTCAGTCTCTTAGTCCTTAAAAACACTAACATCTTTAATGTTTTAAAGTACACATTTGTATGGTTACATTTTAATCCTGAAATATATTTTCATCTGAAATAAGGGAAGAAGAATAATCTAAAATGCAAAGTCTGAAAGAAGTTGTGGCGTCTGGCTACTTAGTGGATTGAATCAATGAACTGAGCAAACCAAAAATGTTTATTTTATTCTGACCAGTTAACCTCTTTTCAAGAATAAATAAAGTAATTGAAAGACTTTCAATTGGCACTTCCACACATACAGTGAAAATGAGATTTTCTGTTACGGAAATTATTAAAATAGAGTATTTGCAAGACTTTAAGTCACTGGAGCAATTTAGCCAATTCAAACTTTATATTTTAGACCGGTAAACACATAATGCACTGAGAGTTCCTGAGAGAAGTCCATAATTATCTAAGGTGGACAGAAGTGTGGGTTTTGGCTTGGTTTGTTGGGGTTTTTTTTTGACTATGTGGGCTTTTTTTAATATCCTTTTTGGACAGGGCTTGTATATCCTTTTTTTTTCATTCATGACTTAAGAAGAGACATGTGAATTTGTCCCCTTTTCAAAAGCTCAATCAGTCTTCACAACCTAATACTACACACAGTGCTCTTCAGCTACTTAACACAGTGATGGTAACTACTTATTGATGGTCGACCTTTACTTTTATGAAAGAAGGGGAGAAAGCCTCTGATTAGGCAATGGGACAAAAATCCACCACTGCGCTTCTGCAATGACCCTTTGTGCATCAAACATCTACCAGGCAACAAATGTATTCCAAGCTTTTAGGAATGTATCACAGTGTTCCAGCCTACGCAATTTACAAATCAGTGTACTTTTCATTAATGTAATAACTATATCATTTTGAGTTATTTATTTATTGAAAAATATTCACCTGTTCATATTCTTAAGTATATATATTAATAATATGATTATGTTTTTATTTAGATTGATTTCCATAATCAGGAAAAATTTATTGTACAGGCAAAATTTACACTAATAATTCCATGCTGATTATTACAATAACTCTGACAGCTGCAATAAACTTTATGCTTTATTTTTAGACAGTATTGTCCCTTGGTAACAATTTAATGAATAAAACAATTGCTTACGAATCTCAGAGCATCATTTAACAATTGCCTTCTTTGCATGAGGTTTAAAACAAATGCTACACCGAAAGCCCTGCTTTCACCCTTTAAAATGCATATAGGGAAAAAATTGTATAAAATAGAATATTAAGTATAAAATAGAATATTAAGTGTAAAATAGAAAGTTAAACAATGAAACCCGGGAAAAAAGCCATTTTAAAAATTTTAAAATAGTTTCTTAGTATAGCTGAAAAAAGTAGTTTTTCATACACTCAAAAAAAAGCGTAAGAGAAATACCTTGTATAGACAAGGCATGTGCAGTACAAATTCTGCAGTAACTTGATACCCTGCTGAAAATGTATCATCAGATTTAGTTAATAATAAAGTTGGATCTGCACCAAGCAAAAACTTCAGCTAGAGGTAGCTCTGACAGAGTCTGATTCACAAAAAAATTTGATTTTGCAGTTTGTGTGCAGCATACATCCGTTCTGTAGGGTGTGAAGGGAAGTTCTAATTTCACAGTATGAACATTATCACTTGCCTGTATATACTTTGTGGAAATAAAATAATGTGTGCAAGTTAATATCTGCCCATTGTTTAAAAGAAAGAGAGAGCATGTACTGTTCACTCAGGAAATACTGATAAATGGCACCTACATAATATAAACAGCTCAAGAAAGAATGCAGCAGATTATCACACGCCCAAATCTCCACTGCTATCATAGAATCATAGAATAGTTAGGGTTGGAAAGGACCTTAACAGCATCTAGTTCCAACCCCCCTGTCATAAGCAGGGACATTCCACACTAAATCATACTGTGCAAGGCTTCGTCCAGCATTGCTGTGCTAATTTACAGCAGTTAAGGATTTCCTGCAGTCTCTTTTCTGCTTCCCAGTAAGCATGTAAAAGCAATAATATGACATTATTGCAAATCCAGACTCTGTATTTCAATTAGAATCATAGAATCATAGAACAGTTAGGGTTGGAAAGGACCCCAAGATCATCTAGTTCCAACCCCCATGCCATAAGCAGGGACACCCCACACTAAACCATGTCACCCAAGGCTTCATCCAACCTGGCCTTGAACACTGCCAGGGATGGAGCACTCACAACTCCGTTGGGCAACCGATTCCAGTGCCTCACCACCCTAACAGGAAAGAATTTCTTCCTTAGATCCAATCTAAACCTCTCCTGTTTAAGTTTGAACCCATTACCCTTATTCTGTCACTACAGTCCCTAATGAAGAGCTCCTCCCCAGCATCCCTATAGGCCCCCTTCAGATACTGGAAGGCTGCTAGGAGGTCTCCACACAGCCTTCTCTTCTCCAGGCTAAACAGTCCCAACCTCAGCCTGTCTCCAGTTCCCTGATCATCCTCGTGGCCCTCCTCTGGACTTGTTCCAACAGCTCTATGTCCTTTTTATGTTGAAAACACCAGAACTGCACACAATACTCCAAGTGAGGTCTCATGAGAGCAGAGTAGAGGGGCAGGATCACCTCCTTCGACCTGCTGGTCACGCTCCTTTTGATGCAGCCGAGGATACAGTTGGTTTTCTGGGCTGCAAGCACACACTGCAGTCAGCTCATGTTCATTTTCTCATCAACCAACATTCCCAAGTCCTTCTCTGCAGGGCTGTTCTGAATCTCCTCTGCCCAACCTGTAGCTGTGCCTGGATTGCTCCAACCCAGGTGCACTTGTCATGGTTAAACTTCACAATGTTGGCATCAGCCCACCTCACAAGTGTGTCAAGGTCCCTCTGGATGGCATTCCTTCCCTCCAGCGTATTCACCAAACTGCACAGCTTGCTGTCATCGGCAAACTTGCTGAGGGCGCACTCAATCCCACTGTCCATGGCAGTGACAAAGATGTTGAACAAGACCGGGCCCAACACCAATCCCTGAGGGACACCACTCGTCACTGGCCTCCAGCCAGACACTGAGCCATTGACCACAACTCTTTGTGTGCGGCCATCCAACCAGTTCTTTATCCACCGAGTGCCCCACCTATCAATTTGATGTCTCTCCAATTTAGAGACAAGGATGTTGTGTGGGACAGTGTTGAAGCTTTGCACAAGTCCAGGTAGATGACATCAACTGCTCTACCCTGTCCATCAGTTCTGCAGCCCCATTGTAGAAGGCCACCAGATTGGTCAGGCAGGATTTCCCCTTAGTGATGCCATGCTGGCTGTCACCAAGCACTTCATTGGTTTTCATGTGCCTTAGCATGCCTTCGAGGAGAATCTGCTTCAACATTTTGCCAGGCACAGAGGTGAGACTGACTGGTCTATTTCAGGATAAGGTACAATCACTTATCCTGAAAATTGAGGGGTCTTTCCTGCTTATCAGCAAGTTTCACTGGTATTCAAAGAGGCAGAAGCACTGAGTGTGGGCCAAAGTTTTTGTAAAGTAGAATAATTTATTGTTGATAATCTTTATCAACAAAGAATTTCTTTACTTTGTTAAAGCAGTGATGGAGAGGATGTCTACATGGATGATGACTGGCTAGAGAATAGATTTATTATGTATGTTTCAATCCAGAGGAATCTCCAGAGTGAATCCTTTTTCTCACATGGTAAATGACCAACTGTTTTTTTTTTTCTCCCTCTTCAGCAGTAAGGCAGACTTCTGCAAGGTAAGGCAGACATTCAGAGATTCATGGTTTTGTGCAGATGTTTGTGTTTACCTCATAGTAACCAGCTGTCAGAGTCACACCATGACCAGCTGAAACAAAAGTGCAGGCTTCATCTCAGTACTGCAATGGGTACAAAAGGTCTTTGACAAATAAACTTCCCTTTGAGTTGTTTTTCCATATCTAAAGACATTGGCATTTTCTTGTAGATATCTTCTACCCCATTTGATATACTCATGGGCTCTGCTAGCCTCTACACTGTTGTTGTATCAAGTCACTGCAGATCACATCAACATATGTCTAGAATTACAGAGGTTCGGCCTCTTTCACAAGCTCCTAATCCCCCTGATTCTTTACTTCTGACAAGCTAAACAATTGGAATTCAGTAAAAAAAAACCCAAAACCAAACACCACACACTGAATTCAAGTTCAAAGTTCAAAAGCATAATTTTAAAGTCCTTTTTTAAAATCTATGATCTGGGCAAGAAACTATACAGTTTACTAGCTCTTTAAAAATGGACCAGTTAAAAGAAAAAACTGTTCCCATTGTCTCAAACTATTCTGATTTTCTGAAAACATAGAATCATAGAATGGTTTGGGTTGGAAGGGACCCTAAAGATCAGCTAGTTCCACCCCCCCTTCCATGGGCAGGGATACCTTCCGCTAGACTTGACTGCTCAAAGACTCAATCAAAGGATGAGTATTGTCATAGTAATACAAAATATTGAAGTTCAGAATTATGCATTAGATTTCAGAGCTCTGTAAGAGAATCTAATGTGTTGCATGGAGGATTATATGACAAAGGATAAAAGACAGGGATCACCTCTGTGGAAACACTATGGTCTACTTCATCTGTAATGTATAGCTCAGAAATCCACTGTGTAAATGTTACAAGGCAGTCCAGTAACACAGTAATTTGAAACTAGTGCCTACATAACCAAAATGGAACTATAAAATGGTTCACATAAATTGCCTGGGAGATTTTACCAGCCGTAACCACCATGGAGGTGATTAAATCTTTAATTGTTCTTTGGCCCTATAGTGCATAAAGTCCCTGAAGTTCCTTTCACTGTTGCAAGAATTAGAAGTAAACTGCCATAGCATAATTTTTGACAGATGACTTAAACATTCAGTATACACTTAAATACTGACTAGCTAGTTTCAGCTTTAAATCATGAGTACTTGAAATGAAATTCCCCTAAAAAAAAGAACCAAAAAAACCCTCTAAAAAAACAAACCACCAAAACTATGCTAAAATGTCTCTTTTAATCAACAGCTTGGCTCTTAATCAAGTTTATTCAGGATGCAGTTTCTTAGTTTGGTGCCAAAGCATTATTTCTGATTTTGTATTTTCATCATCCAGATACAATGCAGCAAAAGACACAGCGAACTGGCTTCTGCTTCTTGTGCATCACCAGACTTGTACAGTTGTGCCCAATCAGTTGAAACTACAAAAAAAAAACCCATTTAAGACAGCAGCATCAGCACTGGCTTAATCTGTGCTGTTAAAAAAAAAAAAATAGGTTTTATTTAAATATACAAAATCATACTTTGAAGTACTTCACAGCTGGTAATGGCTTAGTACAGAAAAAAGTTTAATCCTTGGTACAGATTCAAAGTGTTGTTCAACAACACGTTAACTAGTCCTTATTTCTTTAAGGCATACCTAACATATCTGAAGATTGGGATGAGTTAAAACAACAGAACTGGAAAAAGAACACCCAGAAGATAGAAGGTTGTTCTGGGTTCAGCAGTAGCAGTCATTTTTCTCCTTAGTAGCTAGCACAGTGCTGTGGTTTGACTTTCAGCCTAGGAACAGTGCTAATAACACCAATGGTTTTAGCTGCTGCTTAGTAATGTTTAGTCTGACCAAGGACTTTCTGAGTCTCCTGCTCTGCCAGGGAGGAGGGGAAGCCAGGAGGAAGCAGAGACAGGACAAGTAACCCAAACTGACCAAAGAGGTATTCCATACCACAGCATGTCATGTCCACTATGTTAACTGGGGGCAGTTACCCGAAAGGGCTAGATCACTGCTTAGTCGGGCTGGGTATCAGTCGGCAGGTGGTGAGGTATTCTCTTCCCTTGTTATTTCCCTTATCATTATTCTTATTGATGGTAGCAGCAGTGGTTTGTGTTATACCTAGTTACCAGAGTGTTCTTATCTCAATTTGTGGGAGTCACATTCTTTCATTCAATTCTCCTCCTCATCCCTCTTTGAGCAGGAGGAGGAAGCAGGGGGAGTGAGCTAACGGCTGTATGGTTTCTGAGTTACTGACTGGGCTCAAACAATGACAAAGCCATACTAGGCAAAGTTCACAGAGGAAAATGTGAGCTAGGAATAGACAAAATAAATTCAAGTACATTCGTCTGCTGAATTAGTTTTGGTCTTGTCCTCCATATCTCTTCCATCTGTCTGCTGCACACACTGATAGGTTCTATAACTGATAAACTGCATACTGTTTTTTAGCTGCCAGTAAAGATGGTGATTATAGTGTGCAGAATTATCTTAAATCTCAAATCCAAGATTTAGCATGATTAACTTTTACTTTAAATGTTAACTACATTATTATCCTTTTTTTTTTTTTTAACTACAGCAAGCATTTGTTCAGGTCTGCAGCTTAGGGATACTGCTACTCTGGTATAATGAACATTACAACTATTTTTCTTTCTTGCAATTGTATGCTGCATTTAAGTTCTAACTGATTTATCTGGTAGATTTTACTAAAAGAAGAATAGAAGAAGGAAACCTGACTAGATTGAAGTGCACATGAATTTTATATTGACTTCAGTGAGACTAATACTTCTCAAGGTTCAAGAATGCTAATGCATAGTTATCTTCTAAATGGGTTCAAAATCAGATCTTTCATGTTTCAAATTGTAGTTATCAGTGAGAAACATGTCTTTATTGTGTCTAATGATAATTTGGTATGAAGGCATTGGGAAATCATTCCTTTGTATGTAAAACAAAAATATTTTTATGAAGATGTCTGAATGCCTCTGTGTTCTTGAGGGCCTGATGAAAGGTAAACTTAATCTATATCCATCTCAACACTGCTTCAATTTCTTGTGCTATTTATTACTGACTACATATGATAAATTACATAGGATCATAGAATCAACTAGGTTGGAAAAGACCTTTAAGAACATCAAGTCCATCCATTACCCCAGGACTGCCAAGACCACCACTAAACCATACCAATAAGAGCCTCATCTACACGGTTTTTGAACACTTCCAGGGATTCCACCACTTCCCTGGGCAGCCTGTTCCAACACATGATCACCCTCTCTGTGAAAATTTTTTTTCTGATACTCAATCTAAAACTCTCCTGTTGCACCTCTTGTCCTGTCACTTGTTACTTGGGAGAAGAGACCTCCCCCTGAGACTTCTCTCCCTCAGCCATTCCTCATAAGACTTATTTTCCAGAACCTTCACCAGCTTTCTTGCCCTTTTCTGGACCTGCTCCAGTACCTCAATGTCTTTCTTGTAGTGAGGGGCCAGAACTGAATACAGGATTCAAGATGCAGCCTCACCAGTGCCGAGTACAGGGGGATGAGCACTGCCCAGGCCCTGCTGGCCACACCAGGCCAGGATGCCACTGGCCTTCTTGGCTGCCTGGGCACAAGCTGGCTCACATTCAGCAGCCATCAATCAGCACACCCTGGTAATTTTCTGCCAAGCAGCTTTCCAGCCACTCTTCCCCAAACATGCAGAGTTGCATGGGATTGGTATGGTCCACATGCAGGACCCAGCACTTTGCCTTGTTGAACCTCATACAATTGGCTACAGCCCATCAATCCACCCTGTCCAGATCCCTCTGCAGAGTCTTCCTATCTTCAGCTGATCAACACTCCTCACTAAATTTACTAAGGATTCACTCACCCAGATCATCAATGAAGATATTTAAACAACACAGGCCCTAACACTGAGCCCTGAGGGACACTGTTAGTGACAAATGCCAACTAGATGTGATGCCATTTACCACCACTCTTTAGGCTAGGCCATCTAGCCAGTTGAATTCACCATCCAGGCCATGAGCAGCCAATTTCTCCAGGAGAGCTCTGTGGGAGACAGTGTCAAATGCTTAAGTCCAAATAGACGATGTCTACAACCTTTCCCTCATCAGCCAGGTGGGTCACGTTATTGTAGGAGATCAGTTGGTCAAGCAGGACCTGCCCTCATGAACCCATGCTGACTGGGCCAGATCCCACTGTTTTCCCACACATGATTTGTGATCTCACTTAGGATCATCTGCTTCATGACCTCCACTGAGGTCAGGCTGAAAGGCCTGTAGCTCCCAGGGTCTTTCTACCTGGCTCTTTTGTAAAGAGGCATCACATTTGGTTTGGGAGCCCAAGTAGTGCCCTCAGACCTTCTGCCAGTAACGAACAACGACAATGGTAACATCAGAAACAAAACATTAATTAATTCCTGGCTCTGTGACTGGTGTCAACACCAGAATGTTATTGTGTTTTATAGTTTCTATGTATATCATCTATTTGAACTAGTCCTTATATGTGTAATTAGTCTATGCACACTTAGTCATTTTCATCAATTCATAATTAAAGTACTCCTCAACTGTCTAAGAGATAACAGTTACAGCTTCTACATCTAATTTTAGTTAGGCAGGGTTCTAAACAGTCTGCTATGTGCTTGACCAGTTATCTTCTGCCTATAGCCATCTGAAGATAAGGATCTGATTTTTGATTGAAGCTCTATACCATATGGTAAAAAAATCAGAGAAAAATGGGAGGAGAACAATAAAGACAATCAGAATCCAGTTTTTAAACTTGGTGCTGTCAGCATGCTACTACATAACTGGTGAGCATTAAAACACCTGGAACAACTAGGCGATAAGATACAGAGTAGTTTCTAATAATGTCAAGCAGACCTGTGAATAGAGCATTTAAAAAGAGCCAGGACATGCTTTATGTAGTCTTCCTTATTATGAGTTCAGGAAGCATCAAGTGTAATATTCCCTTATAGAAGTCCAAACACTACCGTATGTTATGTTAAAGTATAAATAGCAGTAATAAAGAAATCTGAGGACAGAAAAGTTAGTTGTGTAAAGTGGAGCTGCATGCCAGAGAATTACTATCGTACAGGGAAGAAAACCGTAATTCCTGGTACTGACAATGCCTCAGTCAATGAATATATAAGACAAACAAGACAATTACAGGTAGCTGGTGTACAATGTGAGTAAACCAGCCTAAAGCTATCTGTCATGTTGTAAGCAAAAGCCTTAATATGAATGGTGAAGCCTTAATAGTATGAATGGTGTTAACAGGCATTTGCAGACACTGTGCTACATGCTTCCTCCTTGGTACTATGGGTGGTGTAGTAAGTGATGGAAATACCAGTAAATGCAAGATGGTATGGGAAAGGTTTAGTGTAAACTTTCAATTTGGGAATGCAGGTGTGAGTCTTAAGAAACAAAAGCAGAGGCAAATGTTGCATAGGAAGTCAAGACTCATTAAGCAAAAGGATGGTGAGAAAGAACAGACTGCAGAGTTAAGCCATGCAAAAATCCTTTCTGAATCACAACTGAGTACCTCTGTTCCACCTAAATATGAAGACCACTGGTATAAACTACACTTACCAAATCATCTCAAGAGGCAGACATGATTTACTTGGCATAAACCCCTTGCCTTGAACGCTGAGTATAATCACTTCTGAAGATACTAATGCCTTTGCACTTAACCTTAAGTTCAGCAATGACCCATCCTGGTGAGAATATCAGAAAAGCAGATAAATGAAGAATACAAAGGCATTGGTATGGAAGCATACTCACCTGAGATGACACTGACTGGTCTGTACAGCTCTGGCATTCAACATTGCTAGTACTTGTGCATGTGAGAGAAAGCTGCAGGCCTTAAAAGATGCACAAGAGAAGTAGCAATAACAAACTTTTCTAAGCTTAAGCAAAATTGAAGGCTTTCACACTTTGAAATTCACATGTCATCTATATGTATTTTCTTTGAATACCAATAATTGATTAAAAAACTATTCTAGCTTATCTGTGCCAAAAATGTGACTGACTTCAGTCAGAATTTGTTTAAGAAAACACCAACTACTCCAGTATGCACAATGTGCAAGCTATCAAGCAGAAGGAATTCAAGATGAACTCACTCTATTGGATTCAAAAGCTAGAAAGAATAAAAAGCTAAAAAGAATTTGGCATTCTTTTGGTAATTAGATCTTCAGTATCCAAACCTGTCTTGAAGCATATGAAGTCTAATTATGCTCATTCCTGAGAAGTCAAAATGTATGTATTTAAAATAGACTTCATTGCATAGACCTGATAATAATGGTGCTGTTTAATATATATGTATTGCACTACAAGTGCATAGTTCCGTCAAGGAAAAGACTCTCTTTTTTGCTTGTAGTACATTTTCACAACGAATATAGTTGTTAGTTCCTTGTTTGTACTTTGAACCTCATTGAAGAAAAAATACTTACAGTTTACATAATTGAGTATAAAAAATTTGCCACCAAATTAAAGAATGTTGTTGTTACATAATAATTGATACTAAGCCACCATTCAGCAGTTCATCAGAGCTAAACGAATTCAGTAAACAACTGTTTTGAAAAAGAATTTTCCACACTACACAGTATCAATAATTGAAATTTCTGATTTTAGCTTATAAGCTGCTAGTAAGAGCAAGCCTCCATCCAAAGGAATTACTTAAAACAAGTTTCTTGTTTGATATGTGGCTGGCAGATAAAAATCTAATTGCACATACCAGCTTGTCTTTGTGCAACATGAGTCTGTTAGAGAGCATGGTATATAAATGACACTGGCTTTCAAAATACTCCAGTAGTATTTCAGAGACCATTTTAGTCTCCTGACAGGTTGCAGTTTGTGCAACCTGACTGTAGCTATTTTTCATCTGCTATTTGAATCACTACAATATTCAAAATAATAGAGATATTTATAATAGAAGGTTCTAGAGCAGAAGTAATAATACTAATAAATACAAATGCATAGTAAAAGGAAAGTAAGCCTTATTTTTTTTTTTTCTTTTCTTCCTTCCTGTATTTATGGATGAGAAGTATTGGGTTTTTGTTTAGTCAAAGCATTACTTTGTGGGGCATGATGGCAAGTAACAGCTTTTATGATTGGGATGGCATAGCACGAGACATACAAAAAAGCCCAAACACCTTAAGAACAGGGCTACACCTGAAGAAAAGAAAAACGCTACCAAGAATAAAATAGAAATCAATCATATAACCACCATGTTATGAACAGCCAACATAAAGGAAAGACATAGCAGATGCATGGTAGATATGTGTTTTTTTCTT
The DNA here is from genome assembly GCA_002631895.1 of Agapornis roseicollis. Taxonomy (NCBI): domain Eukaryota; kingdom Metazoa; phylum Chordata; class Aves; order Psittaciformes; family Psittacidae; genus Agapornis; species Agapornis roseicollis. Next base: position 88,579 of record NDXB01015062.1, on the reverse strand, counting down.
TAGATATATTCCAGACTTGAACAATGCTTTGAATTGATTAAAAGAGTTTTAACTCAGAACTGCAAACTAACTTAGACTTACATAAGATACAGTTTTGGGCAATACATGATCTGCATGAAAGAAACTACTTCAGTTTAACACTGATTGTAACACACTTTTAGCAATGCAGTGAAAACCAGTAACTCACTGAAACTCAGCCAAAGGTGAAAAGGCATAACTACAAGTATAGGTACATGAATAGAAGAATTCCTTCCTGTTTCACAAAATAACAAACTAGTTTTTGCAAGTGAATTCTCAAGATGGGAGGCCAACAGCACACTCTGGGTTTATGTCAAGTCAGATATTCTGGAAGCTCATGTGCTTCACAGAAAAGAATATGGTTTTGCCAATGTGTTTTAAATGATGCTGAATTTTTGCCTGCTTAGATTGGTGAATGTAATTACTCCCACAGAAACAATAAAAATGTATATTAATTAAGCTTATTAGAAGAAGCTATATGCATATACTACAGATAATGTCACAATTGCTGAATTGCTTGCTTTAGAAATGACAGGTGAAATTAAGTGATTTGCTCATCCAGCAATGTTGAACTTTATCTTTTAACAAGGGGAAAGTCAAAGATCAGAGTTTCCATTCCAATTTGTGATTTCTGTTATGCTGTCTTCACAAGTGGGAAATAAAGTTTCACTTGCTGGATATCTTGGCATTTCAAAAATTCTTTCAATTCTGTGTCATGAGCCTCATTTTTTTTTCCTTAAGGATCACCAACACTAAACTAGCCTAAGCAGAAGTAGCTAAGATTAGTATGAAGTTCACAAAGATTCGGGATATGGTAAAGAAAAAGCACTGATGAAATTGTCACTCATATGAGAGCAAATGCATGGTTCAAATGTGGAGCCACTAAAGATGATATATTTGTGAAAAGCCAGAAATCCAGCCTACATATAGATCTTTATAGCAGTGGTTTGTGTCCTTCTCCTTATCTATAGTGCTCTTACTGAGTAGTTGTTAAAGAAACACTCGAAGCACTCCCAAGCAATTTTGAAAGCACAGAGGGAGAAAACAGAAGCCAAACTTCAGAATTTACATCATCACATTACTGTATTCAACACTCTCATGGCTACAAGGGAGCAAAGTGTCCAACTGGGGGAAGGAAACTGGAGAAGAAAAGGATTAATCTAGGAACACTTAACCCCCCCCCCCTTATTGCTCCAAAGTAGAACTTGCTAGTATGAAATTAGAATGCTGGCAAAATACACTGAATTCATACAGAAGACTAAGATGACTGTGGTTAATTAGAAAAGCCCCATCTTCTGCACACACATTTGCTTCTAAAGACAGGACATATAGATCTTTTTTGGGAACTAGTAGCATATGTACTTTATTATAGAAGGAAAGTTCATGCATTTGATTTCTAGAAGACTTTAATGCAATTTATGACCCATTTACAAGATGAGTCTACAAAATCTGGGTAAGTGTAAATAAATCTGACTTCAAGATGCCAGAAATACGTTGTGGTACAAAAGCAGTCATGAGGCTTCACATTTTGTCTACACCATTTACTCATTAGAGCATTTTTGGGTCAAGCATTACAGGGAGACCCAGCCAAGCTCTTGGGTACTTGGCTAGGCAACATGCCTACCTGCCTCACCATTTTCTATCTCTCTTTTCTGCTGACATTAGAAGAATGATGTCACAGACAGTGATTCTGGTGTTGGCACTCAAAGTAGACAGAGCTAGAAAAACATTGCTTTTACAAAACACAGGCCGAGGAAATCCACACTTTTAAGAAGAGAAATCTACTGATCCTTCAAGCAGACGTACCCCTCAAATATGTTGTCTTGAATATCAAGAAACAAGATTTAGAAAAAAAAAACCCTATAAAAATCCCAAAGATCATGGAAAACCTCAAGGTCTGAGTAGTATTTAGACTGAGCAGGATGTACATATGTATGAATGTGCAGAGAAAATTCTCAAGTGAGTATAAAATAATAATGAATAATAATAATAATAGCATTCTGCTGAGTGAGGCATATATTCTTTCAATTCACACTTCTTTTTACTGGAGAGAATATGCAACTTGCTGTCTCATATTTAAGTAAAGTAATGCAAAGTAATTCACAACACTATATCTTGCTGTCTAAAGATAACCACTGGAAGCAGTACTTATGCAAAGTAAAAGGAAATAAATCTGCCAATTTTAGCCCAGGACTCAATTTAATGCGGTTCTTCTACTCTGGGACCAAGCATAGTACAAATATAGACAGAAAACATTTCCTCACCTAACCAAAAA
>NDXB01015062.1:67518-86224 GCA_002631895.1 Agapornis roseicollis | reverse complement strand
CCAAAAAAAACCCCATACCACCCAAAAGCCACCAAAAATCAACCTATAAAAAAAAAAATAACCAACAAAAAAAAAAAAAAAAAAAAAAAAAAAAAGGAATGCAAAAAGGAATGCAAAATTTCTGCTACAGAACTTTTACATGCCTAATATAATGAAGTCTTGCACTTGTGAGAGAGCATAAGTGTATGTCATTATTTGAATTACTCTAATTCTTAAAGATAAAGACGATCCTATTGTATAGTTTGAAGTTATTTACACAGTTTTACAAAATGTTGCAAGATTGGCCACATGACCTTTTAAATTGCATCATACAAATATTTAACTGTCATGAACCTGTGGGTTTGTCCAGCTTCTTAATGAATTAATGTTCAATCAAATGCAAGAGGAACTGAACATTGTAGTAAACTTCAGCAAAGCAAAAATCTGTCATTAATAAAAGAACACTTTCCATTCCTATAGCACATTCTTTTCAAACATTTGAAAGAACTTCATTAACATTTTACATAATCATACAAGGTAGTAATTATCCCTTAATTGCTCAGGTTGTAGAACTGAGTCTCAAAGAATTCAGATGATTTAAGCATCATCATGAAGAAAGTGATGTCCAGGCAAAAATACTACCCAGCCCACCTGTGTGCTAGTCTGAAGCCTTACCCAAAAGACCATATTTGTATTTGTCCTGTGTCTTGTATTAAACTAAGTAGTTGAGGTTCTAAAAACTATCTAGCTACAAAGTTCTCTATAGCTACCATTAGCACTACTTTACTATTGCTCCTTATCTTTTCCATACTCATCTTTGTGGCCTTTTCCTGACTAAGTATACCTATGCTGTTCTTGTACTTGAGAACCCAGATCTGGACACAACACTCCAGCGGTGGTCTTGCTAGTGCTGAATAGATCATATGATGCAGACAGACCACTGTATCTAGCTGGGGCATTCATGATCTCTCATACAGTCTAATCTTCCTAATCCCTCTAGTGCTGAGCACACTAAACATAGTTTTACAAGCCTCCTCAGGGAGATGGCTGACTAGACAATGGAAAATTTAAGAGGCAAATACAACTAATGCTACAAAAAAGTGCTAGCAATCAAGCACTAGATTTCATACTGTTTTCACAGAAAAACCCTGGAATGGCCCCTGAAGGCTGTTTCTACTTGAAAAGCTTTAGACAAAACAGTAAACTGCTACCCCTTTGGTTAAGTTGTCATAGTAGAATCACGATTTCATGTTATTTCTGTCTCTGATCTTTTAAATGATGAACGTAGATCAAAGACCATCTTCAGCCACCATACTCTTCAAGCTTGGAGTGAATTTGCAGTAACACTCAAATATATATTTAGATGTGGAAAAAGATTATTATGAATATACTGTACACATTTTCACTCAGTTCCAGAAGTTTGAGAATATTTTCCCTCATATTTCTTTGCTGTTCATCACTGTCTACCCACCTTTCAGTGCTTTTTAAGTGTTGCTTAAACAAGAATATTAAAATGTTATGAAATAACAGTTGTACAACTAAAAAAAAAAAATAAATGCAGTGGAAAGAAACATAAAATTTTTCTATGTATATTTTGAATATACATATATTGGGTCAATTCTGACATGCTTTTTCATAATTGACTGTATCATACAGCATTTTTTTCCAAAAGGCTTTAAATAATAATAATAATAAAAGATACCTGAGGCAATAGACTGGAAGGCTATGTTTTGATTGAAATATAGAAATTGTTTTGATTGAATATAGAAATAACTATGAACAATCCAACTGAAGTCAGATGGCAGTATGGGTTTGTAATGAAACTATAGGAAGGCCTCTAATGCAAAGGAAACAAAATTCAACAGGACTGAAATAAAACTTTTAATAAAACCCTGTAGATAAACCAAGGAAGTGCGGCAAGGATACTCAAGTCCCCTATAAAATCCAAGTGTGTGTTTTGTATTTACTATCCAAAAAAAAGAACAGTAAGTCAAAAATCTAGATGGCTTTTCACCTGATGCGATGCATTACTTATTTGTTTTGTGATGCAGCATATATGTTATTCTTGAATAATCTGGTTTGTGTAGTGAGATTTTTCACAGGCTGAGTAACAATATGAAGTAGTAAACACATTATTGTGTAACAAACTCTTATTCTTAAAGAGACTTGTAATTCTTAGGAAGCACTTCTGAAAAAGGTAATGAAAGCAATAAAAACTCAGTCTCTTCACCAGAGTAAAACCACACATATAGGTTTCAGAGAGAATAAACAAAACCACATATAAACTATGAGAGAGCCCATTTATGATCTTATAAAACAGATGTTTACACTTCAAAGAATATTTGTGGAAAGAAACAACCACTGATATAACCAAATAAGTAATTTTGAATTGTTACAATGAATGTATATATGTAGATGACCATGACATATTTTGAGTTAATTTTCTGTTCATAAGAGACATTTAATTTTCAAGTAAATATTTAGAAGCAAACTCTAGATAGCCCTGTAATCCACATAAATTAACTCTACATATCGCAGAGTAAAAGAGAGCAAATTCTTCCCCTAGGGTTCCTAGCCCTAAAGCAGATATTCTGCAGTTGTTACTGCAGCTCATAGGCAGCAGCAGCCACAGATATTATCCATTACGCTAAAGAAGCATCTTGGACAATTGATTCATGGAATCACAGACTTACTAGTCATCTTCCCTTTAACTCATTAACTCCTCTTAACTGTTACAGAATGGGGGGAAAAGCTTGGAGATTTTCTCAGTGTAAACAAGGAATGCAGAATTCCTACTATGCTTTTGACGGTTTTCTCCTTAGTAAAAATATTCCACACGTACTGCCATGTGCACTGCACAGAGTGGAAATCTGCTTTCTAAGCAGCATAGAGCAAAGGGTTCACATCATGTTTATTTTTATTTCCATGTAAGTGAACTTGATTTTTGAAGTGTATATACATTTTTTTTTTTAATTATCTTCTGGACATGTATTTGAAATGTGCCCTATAATCTGCTCAATAAATGGAATAATTAGCCAATACTTAATTTTAATCTGCATATGCATTTCCTACCTAATCCGATTTAAAATTCTGTCAACAAAGCAATTCCCTTTGAAATTTCAATTCTATTTTTTAATTATTCATTATTATTATCCTTGTTAGAATCTTTCTAGCTGATTTTACAATTTCTTTACAGTATCTTGATACATTTCCAGTTTCCACCCTTTTGTCAGTATTGGACATGCCCTTAGAAGACCTTCTTCTTTCTTCTTGCTATTATCTTTCCTCATTCAGGCTTCTCTTTCCTATTCTTCCTCCAGTAACAATAGATTGCTCATGATATACTTCCCAATCATTTAACACAGATGACTAAGGTTACCAGATTTCAGTTTAGAGCTCAATATTTTCTTCTTTTAAATAAAATGTAGTAGTATTCTACCAGTACATTACTGTGACACAGTGTCTCCTCAAGTTATAAATAAAACACTCCCTAAAAGACACAAGATAAAAATGGAGGCAGAGATACACCATATAACTATAATGAATATATTTTCTCTGCTATTCAAGAACAGCTGAGCTTAAGACCTAATAGAGATCTTTGTATAAGGATAGAAGGGAAGAAAGACTAGACCAATCTCCTGATAGGGATCAGTGATATATCAAATCCAGTCAGAGGGCAAATTTCTACTTCCAGAGCAATTAACAGAAGTAATTAAAGAATAAGAAGTGGTGACTATGGCAAACCAACTCCCCTAACTTCTAGGTAAGTAGTACCAGAAGATATGAACTGTCCAACAGGTTCTTGGTATTTGCTGGAAACAGCCTCAGAGAAAAGCACACGTGAGTAGGTACTGGTAAGGACTGCTGTATCCATTTCTGTTTATACAGAGAAGTTGGTCAAGAGTATAAGAGACCAGTCAGTTTGAGTTAAAGTTTCCATAAAACAACCAGAGTCTTCAAATAGTAGAAAAGAAAGCAACTGCAACAGCACATTAAGACACTCCAAACCTAGACTTTGACAAACTGAAGAAACAAAAGATGATGGGATCTGCTGGGCAAACATTCAAAGGGATGAGGTTTGTCTGTTTGCTTGTCTTGAAAAAAAAAAAAAAAAGTCTTAAGGTTTAGGAGGACAGAAACTTTTAAACAGAACCAGTTCCGTAGGCAGAAGAAAACCCTTATCTAAACCAGGAAGATAAAAAGGAAGTACATGAAGAGACTCCAGAGTATAAATCAAGGTATCTTGACAATTAAGAATAATAGTATCAGCAGTGTAAACAATATCACTTACGAAGGAATAGCATTAATTTCTCAGGGAGGGTGGTGGGTTAAGATGCTAAGTAAGTAACAACAGGTAAGGTGCATTAAGTCAATGAAGAAGATGTTATTAAAAATTACATGTGGAGGAAGCACAAAAGGGTAATTTGTTAACAGACAAAGGTCAATACACTAATAACAGAGAAAGTCAAAACAGTTTGGGCAATTTTTTTCTTCCTCTTAAGAATGCAAGTAATTGTGGCCAAGCACTTAATATGATTTTAATAAAAAGGACAGCACAGCATACAAGGAAAAGGGGAAAACGAAAAAGTAAAACATTAGTTAGATTTCCAGTTCAGACAGACTTAGTAATTTAAGGGAAATGTTATCAACTGAAACAAACTTTAGCTGTCAGGCCTGACAACATATGGAAGAGGGGGACATATCTGAATTAAGACAGGAAAACTAGTACTTACACTTTCCCCTCTCCTTTTAATATTTATACTGGTTTTCACAGACAAGTTGACTAAATTGGGATATCTGAAAATTTACTAGAACAAATTATTAAAAAATCAATTTCCAAGAACTTGGGGATAATAAAATAATAAACAGACAACACAGATTTGTCAAGAGCAAATCGTATTAGACCAGCCTAATTTAATTTTTTTTAAAGTAATTAGTCTAGTGGATAAGACAGAAGAAATTGGAAGAAATATTTTCAACTTAACCTAAGCAAATAAGGGAAACACAGTTTAGCTGAAAGTGCCAAAGGATGAGCATGCATGGGCTAGAAACAAGGAATGCAAAAAGCACGTTTTGACATAGATTAGAGCAGAGAATATTCCTGATTGAATCCCAAGAGGCTTGTTTGGGTCAATCATCATTATATGTTGTCATGAATTATTTAGATATTGCATAGATATTAACATTCTACATTATTGAAGAAGAGGTTATTCTAAGAATATGTAAAATTATTTTGACAAATTCTGAATGAACAACTGAGAAATTTCATGAAAGCAAATGCAAACTATTATATTTTAAAAGAAAACATTCATAAACACAAAGGTGATAAAACTGGTTAATTCACCAGAAAGTTGCAATACATCTAAATTTGATGCTCAAAAATTGGATATAATATTCTGGAATAGGTTGCATCAAGTAACTGCGAGTTCAGATAGTGCAGCATCTCACTTTCCAAAGACAAATGGACAAATGATCAGACAACATGACTCACGATGTGATTTAATTTGTTAAATCTAAAAAAAAAAAACAAAAAACCCAAACAAACAAAACCCAAACAGCAGCTGAAAAGCAACATAGTAACAGTGTGTTTCATACTGCATGTTATCTATCATGAAGGGAAAGCTGGCTTACTTGCAACAAAGATGTAGTTCTGATGTTGGGAAAACTTTTCTAACTATTAGAAAAAATAAGTTCATTACTGGTTGTGTGAGGATGTGATCATCAATGACTCTCATTAAAATAAATTTGTCAGGATAGTCTACATATACTTGAAGTTGCCAAAGAGCAAGAATTATACATAAGTGATATGTCTGTTGTCACTTGCTGCTTTCTTTTTCTTTCTTTGTAATTAAACAGTTTGGTCTTTGTCAATTTTGGGGTTTTTTTAAGATTCTGCTCCAGCAAAACATGAAATAATTTTTCTAGGACAGCTGTGTAATTTCAAAGCCAAAAAATACCATGGTCAACAGACAGGTCAAGAGGCCAGAAGGGAACTAATCAGCCAGCTTTTGGGAAGACAGGACTTTTTAAAAGAAGAATGCAGTGCTGCTAATGTGAGAAGGACTCCCCAGTTAGGAGCCCCACACTCTCCTCTCATTGTTCTCTCCTGCCACAGCATCCAGAACTAACACACTGAGTCACTGAAGCTGAAACAAAGCCAAACTGCATGAGGAATCTGCTTATTCAGCCTATGGAATTAAATTCACACTGTTTAACTGTAATTTTTTTTTTACACTGATGTTTAGAATCAAGCCTTTTAAGAGGCTGGTACAGCACAGAGTATTTGGGCATACGATGTACTTTTTTAGTTTACAAGTAGGTGAGATGCTGCAAAACCATTACAAGTTCCAAATGCCCCAACTTCCAGTTTGATGTCTGGCATTCTGTTGCAAAGGTACAATCTAATTCTGAGTACCTTATAATCTACCTACCAGTCAGCTCAGGCTATTACTTGTTCAGCCAAAGTATGCTTAGATGATAGAACTAAAAAGACTGTTTTAAAGAGCTTACCTTGTAATGGTGTATGTATTCAAAGTACACATATTCCTTAAAAAGAAACAAATGAAAAACAACAGGCACTTTGTTGATTCTGGGAGTGATTTTTGCTAACACTATTTAAAGACAGAAATATGGAGAATAGAGTATTCATATTAACAAACTGTAGTGCATGAGAAAAAGATTCACAAAACAAAAAACCCCAAACTTTCAACTTTAAAGCCTAAGATTTTGAATAAAGCATATGTCTGGAATTTAAACAAATGGAACTCCTTTTTTAGCTTTATAATAGTATAATATTTGAAGGTCACCCTTTAAGAGACTGAAGAGGGCATGTGTGAATCTGAAACATTAAAAAGCCTTTAACTGTATTCAGGCTCACTCAATAATCTGATGACTTCAAGGATCTCAGCATCTGCACCCAAAACACTCAGATTTTCATTGTTTAATGTAATTTTCAAAAGTTAGCCAAAATGGAGAGAACACTTCAACTTTGAACACAATCTTACCATTCTATGCTTGTCCCTCTACTGCATGAATAAGTGCTATGCTATCACAACAAGCTCTTTGCTCTACAGTTCTTACAGTAAGATTATCTATATTCTGACCATAAAGACTCCATCTTGTCCGAACATAAAATCAATTTATCCCAGCTGCAGTGTGGGTGTTCATGAATTTATGCTAGCTTCTACACTGGAATAGAACTACTAACACAATCAGAAGCAAAGATTATATAAATTACAGATTTCTTTCCAGTATTTTAATACATCAGTTAGAGCTCATAAGAACATCTTAATCTTTTAAGAGTCACGTCCCATTTCTTGTTGTATTGCCTGTACAATGGAAAACAGAAAATGGTTTATACCACTTGGTTACTTATTTGCAAAAACTGCAGTGCTTTCAAATACAGACCATTCCAATGAAGATCTTTTATACATATCAACTTTAAGTATCTCCTGGTTACATTTTATAATCTTACAGGTCCACCTTGCAAATATTTATTTAACAAAAATTAGCTCAGGCCTCACTTTCTGAGTACATATTATTCAAAGAAGAGATAACAGGAAGAGAAACATATTATTACATGATAAAATCTCCCCAATCAGCCATCTGCGTAGCAGCTAATACATTTTAATTTAGAAGCTTTAGAACTCCTTTACTGCAACCGTATATTTATCAAAAGCTAAAAGCTAGCTTTTTAGAGGATAACTTTTTTTTTTTTTTAATTCAAGGAAGCAGCATTTTTCAGCATGCTATACTTTGAAAAAGGATCTTTGTCTGTTATTGTAAATTCCTGCAAAGGATTAGCAAAGCACTACCTTGTACTTGCATTTTTAACTTGTAAAAACTGTTGCTCAGTTCTTTTGTTAGGAAAGTGGGTCTGATTACATTTCAGATAGTAGTCATCTTCTAAGCATTTTGAGTTGTCCCAGGGCATCTCCATGCCCTACTGGCTTGAGATTATATAACAAAGCATCTGCTAATTTATTTATTTTCAGCTGAAAACACCCATATTTTTCCTCTGGGTCCTCATAAGATGATAATTAGCTTTGGAGGTAATTTTATTCAATGCTTATTTATGGATTAAAATGCAAATTCAGTGTTTGTGTATACACACACATTTTTAACAATTTGTATGGAGAAGCATAAATTTCTTCTGAAGGTGACATGTGAACAATGCAGCTGAAGACCTATGTCCCTCTCTGTCAGTTAACAAGCAAGTCAGTGTAATTAAGGAGAGAGTTCCACTGCAGAGGTTGCAATTCACATTACCAAAAAAGGCAATGGAATACCAAAATAAGTTACTTAACTTGAGATAACATGCAAGCAAATGATAATTGAGAAGACACTGCAATATCAACAGGATTTGGCAGTTAGGGTACATTTTCAGATCTTCAACTCAAACGATGTTCCCATCCTACCATATGGATCTCATAGCTGGATATTCATCAGCAGTGCCAGTAGATGTCAAAAAGCTTTCAAAGTAGCAGCTTTAGAAAAGATTACATGTATTAACTTAAAACAATTTATAAACATGCCAAAATTTCTCAGAGTTCATCAACCTTTTCTCCTCCCTGTGCTTGCCCTGAAAAATATTTTCATGAAAGACCATAAAAATAAATATTCTGAGGCTCACATGAGGAATGAAGCCTGGGTATATTCCATTGTAGGGCAGCGAAGTCAAAATGAAATGAGCCAAATTTAACTTTCTCCAAATCAAAATTCTTGGAAAAATATATATATATGTATATATAAATTGGCTTTAGCAACACACAAAAAAATTCTCAGCAGGACAGTGGTGGCACAACCTTATTTTTGCTGTAAGCACTAATTGATTCTGTGGGAAAGACTGAATGGAACAAAAATGTCACATAAATACCAATGTTATGTTGGGGGAATCTGAACTTTTCAATCCTTTCAACAAAACTTTCTGAAGAAGGGTGTATTCAGGCTTCTTTTTTTTTTTTTTTTAATACCCAGAAATGTCTCTCTATAAATCTCCCTTCTTCTCCATGCCATGCAGACAAAAATCTTTCTGACCAATTTAGGGGCCTCAGAAGAGAATGACTTGACACCAACTGAGAGAAGGTAGAAAGATAGAAACACTCCCCCTCCCCAATCTGTTCATTAAAATGTGACTCGTTGGCTCATGCTATGAGAAAACATGGGAAATTTTCCTGAGATAATATTAAGGATTTCTAAAGACATACTTCTATTTACTGCATAAAACTTTAAGATGATATCTGTATTTATTCTATAGCAATATTGAAAACTGAAAAGAAGAAACTATGATTCTATGATTCTAATTCTTAATAAATTATGTGGAAACAAAATATAACATTAAGATACAGTGAATAATCTGAAGTCATTAATTATTTCGTATTTCTGTTTAGCATGAGATAGAAAGAAATGAAAATTTACCTGTTACATTTAAAGACAATAAAGGAAATACCTGTCTGCATAGCAAATCAGCACAGATGTTAGCTAGTGTTTTCATTTTCCTGCCGGCAGCTAAAATGAGGTCTTAGCCTTGGATAATCTAACCATGAGATTTTACTTTAAATGTAATTTAAATTTAATTTAAATGTAATTTAGAAGATTCAGAAAATGACAATCAGAAAAGTCTAAGGATCTACTGATGCACAAAGCACAATTTCTATTAACAATCTCTGGGATAGAGTTTTATATGTGGTTTACTGGGACACTTACTCTTCCTGGATACAGAATACCAGTGTCAAGTGTTCTAACTCAATATATACAACTTATCTCCTACCAGAGCAAAATGCAGTATTTTGTAGTTGCTTGTAAAATGAATTTGTCAAAGGGTATAAAGAAGAGTTTAGTGCACTTTTATAGAAAAGCAATAGTATTTTATGATGTGTTGAAACAACCATTTATTTGATACAAAAGGCAACCTAGAGAGCTAAAAGTAATTCACCTAAAAGTATGGAAAACTTATAAAAGATGATGTGTTGAAAAAAAAATTATATATATATGTATGTATGTATTGGACCTGCTAGTCCAACAGCAGTAAATATCAAGAGAGCTAATTTTGCCTCTTCCCTCTCTGAGCCTTCCTCAAAGGCAAAAAGCCAATAACCTAAGTTTCACTGTCTGGCTAGCTGTTGAATGAAGTCAATCCTATTTAGTCAACAAATTTCAACATGTGGATCACGGATCCCTGAGAATCTGTGGACTAATTCTGAGAGGTCTATAAAAAAGTACTAAGAAAAATAAATTCACAGATACTGTATAGCAACCAGTGGAAAGAAAGTTTCTAAGTTGGTCTACACCACCAGGGAAATTAAATTAAAGTGTGGGAACGAGGACAAGTGAAAATCATTGGCATTTGAATCTGAAGGATCACATTGGATTATATAGCATTAAAATTAATTCCTCCGAGTAACAAACAGCAACGTAAATTTGTTAGTCAATTTTTTCTGTTTCCTCACCTACAGAAAGATGGCTCTAAAATGCCATCCAAATAAAATCAAATGGTTAGAATATCCAAGACTAAGACCTCATTTTAGCTGCCAAAAATCAAAACCAAATATCAGTGGAGTAAGTGAACAACTTCCAGCTATTACAGATAATGACAGCAATATTTCTTAAACTGTAGAGCTATTCAGGAACATACTTGTGAACAGTCAAGATTAAGAATAAAGTTTTATACTTTTGCTATTATCATACTTACATACATACACAGCTACAGGTTGGGCAAAGAAGAGATTCAGAGCAGCCCTGTGGAGAAGGACTTGAGGGTGGTGGTTGATGAGAAAATGAACATGAGCTGACTGCAGTGTGTGCTTGCAGCCCAGAAAACCAACTGTATCCTGGGCTGCATCAAAAGGAGCATGACCAGCAGGTCGAGGGAGGTGATCCTGCCCCTCTGCTCTGCTCTCGTGAGACCTCACCTGGAGTATTGTGTGCAGTTCTGATGTCCTCAACACAGAAAGGACATGGAAGTGTTGGAACAAGTCCAGAGGAGGACCAAGTGGATGATCAGGGGACTGGAGCACCTCCCATATGAAGACAGGCTGGGAAAGTTGGGGCTGTTCATCCTGGGGAAGAGAAGGCTGTGTGGAGACCTCAATAGCAGCCTTCCAGTATCTGAAGGGGGCCTATAGGGATGCTAGGGAGGGGCCCTTCATTAGGGACTGTACTGACAGGACAAGGGGTAATGGGTTCAAACTTAAACAGGAGAGGTTTAGATTGGATATAAGGAAGAAATTCCTTCCTGTTAGGGTGGTGAGGTACTGGAATGGGTTGCCCAGGGAGGTTCGAAATGCTCCATCCCTGGCAGTGTTCAAGGCCAGGCTGGACGAAGCCTTGGGTGAAATGGTTTAGTGTGAGGTGTTCCTGCCCATGGCATGGGGGTTGGAACTAGATGATCTTGCGGTCCTTTCCAACCCTAACTATTTTATGATTCTATATAGATATCTAAGTGTGTGTGTATACACATTTTTTAGAAAACCCCAAGTAAAAATTCTCAGGGAGAACTATACAAGTACAGGATAATTTTCACAAAAATCAGGAAAAAGTGTACCACTGAATCTTTACCACAGATTTTAACAGAGAGCAAGCTTAGTAATTTTAAAGCTAGTGCAGCTATTTTGCAGCATTTGAAGGATTATTTTTAGGTACTCATGTTAAGTAGTCATTTCTAAGAGCCTACAAGAATTGCACAATTATTTCTAATTTAATAATAAATCAGTGAGATTAATTATTAATTTACCAACACAGGAACACTATAAGCTTCCTTTAGGTTCTATAGTAAGAAAATTTAAGTACATATTTGAGGCTCCTCCTTTGACATAGTTCTGTCATGACCATTTACAGCCAGGGTGGTATATATCAGGCCATTCAGTCAAGTGCATGAGATCACACAAGATGCTGAATACCAGATCTGAAGTATACTACTTCAGCAGAATATGCACTATGCAATACTGAAATGCTGTAATTTTCATTAGTAACAGTAAGACTTTCAGAAATCTCCTAATTTTCTATTCAGAGAAAATTTCTGAGCTGTCATTTACAGAAACACAAATATTATTACAGATTCAGCATCTGAGTTCCACTGAAGTCCACTGCTTACTGTCCTAGCTGCACTGCTATTAGTACAAAGATGTACAGCAGTATGCTGGACTGTCACAGACCAAATCCATGCTTCACTCGAGATTTAAAACATAGTTTATTCTAAGTCACAATTCTGCCTTTTTCTTTAAGAAGAAATATCCTAATAATATTATTGTATTTCCAGTCTTGGCTGCACAAGTCAACGCTGCAGAAGAAAATGCAGAGCAGCAAACTGGTGAAGGCTGGGAGACACTCTCTTTGGGCTAGCCCTGTTCTGACACCCTTCTCTTAGCACTTGCTTTAGCCACTGCCAAAGATCACATAACCACTTGATCAATGTCATCTATGCCATTTAGATGTTCTTAGTTCTCTACCTATGTATTCTAGCTGTAGCTAGCTGAGGATGTTATTTATACAATCTAAACACTGTATCTTTACAGTGGCCTTTGAAATTCATGCGCTGTATCCTACATGACTAAATGAGGTCACTCAGAAGACCTACCTCCTCCCATAGTATATGCATAGATTGTGACTTCTCATATATCCAGGGGAGCAGAAGGAGAATATTCTGTTGTGAAAGAGTCTGAAGTGAAAGTGGCACTGGCCAGTGCAGAAAACCATGCTCAGACCATGGATGTTGACACTCTGGTGTGTTTGTAGCTGATAGGCATCATTACACTGCTCTGGACTGTAATCAGGGAAGGATGTAAATGTAAACACTGTATCTGTCATGTCATTTATGAGGGAAATGTGGCTATGAAAACCACAAAGGCACTGGTAGGTACATTTTGTGAAGATAATTAATGCTGGTATATTTAAGTTGTGACATTAAATACAAAACTATCTTTTACGGTTTTGCTTTTGTTTTCACTCACAACCTGTTACTGCTTTGATTAATGTTTCCTTCCCTAGATATAGGGAGATGAGCTCCACTCTCTAGTATTTTTACATAGGCTTTTGAAGCCCAGGAACAAGTTCAGACTCTAGCTAGATTTCAAGCCTGTGTATGACTGAGCTTGACTTCCTCAGCATTGACATCTGCAGCTCTTTGTTTTAGAGACTTGATCAGTTTGAACTTTCAGTAAGATGGTAAATATAGTATGCATTAAAGTTCTTAACCATTCACATAACTGACTGAAGGTCAAGCCTATCAGACTCACTTCAGCTCACATCAATTATCCTCACTATTGAAGGTGATGTAACTACAATTCCGGCTAATTGCATCTGTAATATTGAGATAGAGTGCTTAATAAGACTCAACATGGGAGAATCAAATTAAGTCTGTCAATCTTATTTGAAATAATGCATTTTGTTATATAAACAGTCCAACAGATTTGTAGATTTGCATTTGGGTGCCTTTTTCAGGCAAATGCATTCCTCTCATGGTAAAATATTCTTCAGTGACATTGCACTAAATATATCCTAATATTGAAAAAGGTAAAGCTTATTTTATATTCTAGAAATTATTTATCACCTGTTAATAAGAAAACCAGAGAAATACCCTCCAAGCAGCATCTAGTTATAACTGTAACTGTATCCAGTCATTCCTTGCAGTGTTAATTTTCACTGTCTTTGCATAGCTGTAGATAATCACATTCCTGTTAATTTACAGCTATGTTCTAATCCTTCATTTAAAACTCTACATAGATTTTGAGTTTAGTACCTGAACAATCATCTGACAAAGTGTGAAGCGACGGTAAAATACTAGTACACCTGAAACCTAGGTTTTGTTCAAGGGTAAGCATTCAAGGTAGAGAATCGAGGAAAATTCCTAGCTAAAGGGACATCCCAACACTGACCTCGTTTGAGTGTGGCTGGTTGTAACCTAGCCCATGAACCTCCTTCTTCTTCCTGGTCTCTGTTCACATGATCTGAAAAGCATACGTAGACAGAAAAGCTGAGAATGCTTTTTCCTCCTTTCTGGGGAGGATTGGGAAAATCCCTGCACTTTTTCTTTGTCTCAAAGCTCAGGAATCAGCTAAGCCAATTAACTGAGTAATTACATGCAGACTCAAGTCTGCTTGAAATATATTTTACAGGTGAGCTGGACCACAATACTAATCTCTGACATACATGTTTGCCCAGAGTTTCAAAGGTGGACTATACTGCATTATGAGTTACAGTTAAAGTGTTTTGAAATTTAAATGGGAACAGCTTGAATTAGGAATCAAATACAGAATAAACTGAAATTTAATATTCTGCATAAATGTAGCAACCACAGTTTTAGTCTTTACAGATGGAGCTTCCACTGGTATAAACTGATTATTGACAATATATAGGACTTAAAGATGTGATTCTAAAAATCTACAATGAAATAAGACCTTACAGAGGAAATTCTGCATATTCTAATAGTGTCTTTACATAAAAGGTTTTAATTTAAAAATCACAAAATCAAGAAACCTTATTTTTGCATATTTTCATATACTTTCATGATGTCTGCAAAACAGTTTTAATGTTAAATATTACTAATTCAGTAATTTCTAATTGTTAAGGCACAACTCCATGCTGTCTTGCTCATTTGGCCAATGCTCAACATAAAATACTAATTGCATTTTTCAAACATAAATGTTCTGCTACAGCAGCACTCAAGTTAAAAGTATATGGAGTGCAAAACCCTTCTATCAAGCTTTCTATGACAAATTAGAATTCAATCCTTGCCACTAAGAGAGTGCCATTAATTATGCTTAGACAGCACAACAAAGACAACAGGTACTTGTAGGAAGGTCATACAAAAGGCTTCACATGGAACTAAGAAGTGATTGCTATGACAGTCCAAATGCTTTTCTTGAAAATTGTTAATGGTTCTAAACAAGGAAAAATTAGCCAGTAGCCCCAAGAATATCATAGGCTTTTAGATTAAATGTAGTAATAAGAAAAAAAACAACAACAACAACAAAAAACAAACAAACAAACAAAAAAACCCCAAACAACCCAGAGATGTGCCAAGCTGATTCAGCCTGAGAAATTTAAGCATTTCATTAAAGATGTTTCAGCTTTGTCTTCTTTAACTGGCTTTAACTATAATTTTCTTTCATGTGTACGAGAAAGTCTTACTGAGGATAAACAGCAGCTTTTAAGATATAGTCTTCCTATCTGAGCATGTTACTTAACAAAAGTGATGAACAGTATTTATCAGCAAGAAATAGTGAGGCCTACTTTGCTACTAGGTTTGTTACTGAAGATGAAAAGATTAATTCATCTGTCCATGGGAGAAGAAAGCTTACAAAGAGGCTTGATGAATATGACTGTCTTTGTACAGCTGGGGTAAACTCATCAAAAAGCAGGGGTATTAACATGGCTACAACTATATTATACAGCTACAAGAATTTGTCAGTCCTTCCCATTTTCATCTGTTCCACTTTATGGTACCAGATTGCTCCTATTCTACCTTTCTCATGCTCACTGCAAACATTTCCCCAATTTATTTTTCCAAAAGATATGGTACAAGATTTATTTTTGTTTTTCAGTAGTTACAGAATTTTACTGTGTTGAACATTCCTGGACACTTAGAGAGGAATCTGCAGAATAGTTCTGGGCAGCAACAGAAATGCAGCAACTATCTGCCCATCATACCAACACAGTATTTCAAATGGAAGCTCCTTCTTAAGCTAAAGCTAAGTCCTAACCTTTTTGGACTGTGACAACATGGCTTAAATGCCAGACTCATGTTTAAAGCACTTTGTGCTGTCTCTTGTAAGGACAGTATGACAGCCATTCTGTTGTAAACCCAAAAGTTAACTTCTCTCTTGAATCTAATTAACAGCTATAAACAGGTCATGACTACCCTGATGATGCTCAGTCACAAAATCTGTCTATATTATGGCATCTAGCAGTAGAGCATGATTTGGAACAACCCACTACACCTTTGTAATAATAAAAGCAGAGTTGCACTTGGAATACTGAAGATGATGTGTTTTGTGGACTACTTCACAAGTTCTCTCACTTTTTTTAGCAAGAAAAAGGAAAACATAATAACTAAAAATTTGCTTTCCCCTCATGACCCACCCAAAAAACTACCCCTGTCACCATACACACATTTCTACCATGGAAATAAGTAGGCCAACTTTATCTTAAGCAAAAAATGAGTGTCTCCTTTATTTCCTAAGCAGTGAGACTGGGTATATGATAGCACCAATTGGCATTTAATATGGGCTGCTAAAAACTTAACACTACCTCCAATTCTGATTAAAAACCCAAACAGAACAAAACAGAGACTTAAAGCAAGTACTGAATACTCATTGTAACTCTCACCTTTTATACACAGATTAAAATATTTAAAATTGTGAGTCTGCTGCCCTCATCCACACAAATCACTTCTAAATATTATTCTATGAATCTATGATTCTAAAATCATTAATATTATAGTATGAAATAAAGTTGAGCTGATATTTCAGCAGATAACTCAAATTTTAAAAATGAAATATACTTGTTCCAATTTAGGTGAGCTTCTTTTTAACAAAATCATTGTATCTTTCTTCAAGATTCCTGGGATAAATGAGATGGGAGAGCCATGTTAAGAAAGAAACGTGAATCTATAACGTGAAAAAGTGCAGAGCTTGTTATGAAAGATCCCTTAAGGTTTGGTACACTCTTGTTCTCTTGGGATCTTGTTCATTCTGTGAATAAACATGTGATACAGGCCACAACAATGTATTCCTGTACATTAAAACAAGAATGCAAGCAAACCACCACAGTTCCCTAGACATTCCTGATTTATATACCATACTACCTAAGTACTTGCTCTGGGCATTTAAAATAACCACAATAAAGTAATGATCAATATATATATTTTCATCTTTCATGCCTATATCAATATTAACCTTCTGGCTTTATGCAGTGATAATTATCTCCAAAGTATTATTTTTAGTGGACTATTAAGATTTTTTTTTTAAAAAAAATCAATAACAAGACTGACATATAATAGGTATCATAAAAGATCCACAAAAGCATGCTTAAGATTTCAGTATTTTTCACTGGGATAATAAATGGCAATTCGTTTTCCCAGTAGAGCAAAAGATGTACAGGTCTAACTGAATGTATACTAAATACTTGATTTCTATACAAGAAAAGATAACATCAAGAAACAAGATACACGAGAAAGATAACATCAGCATTTATAAATCAGTGTCTGTACACAGAAAAAAGCAATGGTACTTTTAAGAACTACAGTGGATATATAAATGACTTTTCAGCTGATTATATTGTTGTTACATCTCTCATTTATCTAGGACCTTTGATCATTTTCATAATTCTTTCATATCTCTGAAGCAGGAATTAAAAAAAAACAAACCAACATTGTCTCAGCCTTAGTAGCAGAGACATAGTAAGGAAGGGAAGAATAATGTCCTCTCTACTTGAGTATCTCTCGTTTAGTCTTGGCTGGAAAGCACTTGAACCCCTGAATACTCAAGCTGATCCTCTTGATATCAAACAAGATTCATCTCAATTGAAAAAAAGCCCAAACAGAACCAAGGATAAATAATATTTATTAGCCTCCCTGAGGTATTTTGAGACCAACTAGTTAACCCTTCCTTACATGATGTGTTAACAAGTCATGTCTACTACATGTTCGCTATGTATAATCACCACCCACATTGGAAGAGGTTTGCACACTGGCAAAATAGCATTATTTGCATTTTTAATGAAAGGTTAAATGAAAGCAAGAAAGTGCATAACAGCTATTTCATTTATGAGAATTTAAAATAACTCTGACAAAGGTTTGGATTGCAACTTAGTGACTCTCCCCACTTACCTCATTTCATTTTAATCCACTTTAAAGCACATTCTACAAGAAAGGAAGCTCTGACTCCTGTGGGATATAAGAGTGAGAGCAAAATGGAACAGATTCTGGAAACATTAAAATTAATGATGTCTGAGAAATCATTATGGTTATAAACCTTGAATCTGACAGTTTTAATTCAAGGCTCACAAAAACTGAGAAACAGTTAAATAAACTGAAGGACCAGATGGTCTCAGCCTTTAGGGAATTCACTACAGACAGATAAACTGGGAAACAGGAGTCAACAGTCAGAAACAAATGATATTCTGAAGTGTTTTGAAGAGTCTGATTTCTGACAAAAAACTTATGAAGATAATTTTCCTAGAGATTTTTCCAAGAGATTTTTCAACACTTACATTGCAAAAAGTTCAGATTTGGTATCTCTATGCCCAAGTCAGATCCCTGAAATGAGTTATTTTCACAAAAATAAGGATCAAGGCTTGTGTTTGTCATAGGAGAAGGAACATTTCCTCTTTGGTTGGATTTGTAACTAACTTGCTTAGTAAATAACTCAAAATAATTTAATATACTGCAATTAATTAAAGTTTAATAGCTACAGTGAAGGACAAGCAAAGGAATTACTATTAAATAGACCAAACTCTTTTGCCTTAACAGAGTTAATATGTTGCCTTCACTCTCCTATTTCCTTTCCAGATAGATTAAAGAAAAAAAAATTAAAGAAAAATAATGAAAAAGTGTCATGCCTGCATGAAGGATTACTTACTTTGTGGTTGCGTTCTCACTGTAGAAGACAGCTACCTAAATTCTTCAGGCTGTATAATGCCATGGAAACATAGGATTAAGGTAATAAAAATCTAACTTCCCTGGTAAATACGACAGCTACCACTATGTTTTAGGAAAAAAAAAAAAAAAAAA